>JAWPHD010007883.1:0-72500 GCA_037043455.1 Cyrtodaria siliqua | reverse complement strand
TTTATTGTTGTGTTAGAATCGAAATAATAAATACGTACCTGTATTTTATCGGCGAATAAAATATAGTTAGTCGTTCGGATGCGAGTAGTTAAATCACTCGTGCTAACGACCTCGTGATTTATTTACTACGCATCCGAAATCCGAACTGTATTTTATTCACTGATAAAACACAGGTACATATTTATTATTTCTTAAATAAAAACAAAATAGCGTAAACAGATAAATTATCAAAAATAAATATCATTAGGATCACGAACATGTAAGATGATTGCCTGTTCGAATCATGTTTTTGAAAAATACAACAACTCAAATTAGATTTCATAACTGTGTACAGTTATATAACTTTATTAAGTTACTTATATTTTAAGTGCCATGGGTTTAACATTAACAGGGCATCACTCGGTAGTCAACATGGTCACTCAGCAGGACCTTTTTTTAAGTAATATAAATTATGTTTATTGTAGAAAATAATGGCTTCCAGAGATTCACTATTCCCTTCCATATTTTTAAGTAACATAAACAATAACTCAAATAAGTTATCAATGACTGCAGATCGAGGCTCAACCTCAAAACATACAAACTAGACAGGGAACTATTAGTATGATTAGCATATTAGAGTCCTACTCTTCTTTCTGAAAACTGGCTCGTAATAAACTGAGAACTGCCTTGTCGATAAACATGATGAACATAGACCTACAGGTTATGCAGTACGTAGCCATTTAGTAAGCTTGGTACCCCATCAGCATGCTCAGAAACCAACGCAAGCATGTAACAGGGAGGAGGCGTGTACAAGGGATAGTCTTCGCCCTCCATCGTCCCCCTTTATTACTTCTCTATCATTTTGTTTACTATATTGTTATTTTAAAAATCTCCCACACACCACCACCTCATCTCCCTACTCCCGTCATTTCTTATTCCTTGTCTCTGACCCCACCAAATATCCTCTCCCACATATAGCATATACATTTGGCCATACCTCTCTGTCTACGATATAATTCATCTCATTTTCCATTGAGGTTGCTCTCTCAGTGTAAGTTATTAAAACTGTTACCATGGTTACAGGACATACAAAAAACGTTTTTCACACAATTTACTTTCAATTGGTATTTAATATTTAACATCATTTTTATTTATCATGTTTATTTAAACAAATAACATGTTGAACAGCTGTCCCATACAATTTCATTTCCCAAAGTGCACGTACATGTTCATCATATTTAAACATGAACTATGACGATGAATATACGAACAAGCCTGCACGAGTTATCTTATCTCATTTTTCAATTTTCCGACATTTAGCAGACAATAACTTACACAAGTTACATTTTTCTTAGACCGATCAACCTTCCAACACGATGCGTAGAAGTTTATCGGCGATGCGTACGAGCATTGTTGACTAACTGCATCAGGGAAAGGTACAATAAAACAGGGAAAAAATACGGCAAGCGCCGAAAAAAATGGGAAAGGATATAAATATGTGTCTGAAATTACTCAAATTTGATCAATTTTGTGAAAAAAAAACGCATAAAAATCGGAAAATTATCACTCTCCGTCAAGTCAGCTTCCATGCTGTCAATGCTGCTGGTACTTCCCGTCTTGCTACATGCCTCTAGCAGTAGCAATGACGTAAACTACCGCGAATTTTCAAAATAAACAGCGATTTTCCAAGGATGTTCACTGCTACGAAATAATAACGTGTACAAGATATTTGGAGAATAACTTCAATCAGTTACACCCCTGACTGCTTATGGAGGCATTTGGCATGGTGAACTTTGCAGCCGCGATGGGCCTTCTGTTATTCTGCTTCACAGTACCTGGTCTAATCAGCCAACCCATCTTAGGTGAGAATAAAATATGAAATAGCTTAAATATCACAAATAACTCTGCATTATTTGAAAAATATTGCATTACCTGTTTGTTATTGGTTTATCTATGAATTTTATATACACTCTCTATTAATGTATGTGTTGTAAACAAGAAATTGGTAAATGTGACTGTCAAATGGTTGTCTACACATGCTAGATTATATTTCGTAAATAGTAATTCCAATATATTATCTAAAATGAATGGCGATAAATTATATATGAGTATGACCTCACGTTTAAGTAAGTAAAATAGGAATGACAATTGTGCATGTACACATTTCAATTAATATCCGGCTCTTGATTCAGGTTGGATTGCCGAAATAACCGGAGACTGGGACGTCGCCTTCATTGTGTCGGGTTGTCTGCTAATTTGTTCTGCAGTACTTCTTTCGTTAGAACCAATCCTTCTTAGAATGTGTAAGAAGCATTTCGATGTAACGCAGTACGAAAGCAAACATGCTGAAATCATAGATGATCTGAAACAGGATCAATACAAGGGGAACCTGGAACAGAAAGGTGGTGTTCATATAATTTCCAGTCAAGACAATAATAGACAAGTTCAAAGTACAACTACGCGTGGTAATACTACGAATGGAGAAATGTATAATACACGGCTGTGATGCATTTTACCTTCCCGATTTCTTGAATTAGACTGAGAGCTGATACATCCATATTATTAAATATCATTAATAAAACACGCAGACTTAGTGTTACATTCAGTGAAAAATACAACACAATAAATAGTCATGCCTCGATTAGTATGGTAAAGTCATGTAATATCACACACAGAATAATATATTTTCTTTGATTTAAAACCATTGAAGAAATATACACTTAGAGTGAAACATACAACGCGTTCTGTTTCGCGCTGTTGTCCACTCCAGTAACGATGTTAAACACTTTGTTTTATATAGACAAATGGAATTTAGATTAATGTCTAAATGTCTTTTCGGCCGTTTCCAAAGGTCCATTATCATACTTTTTTTTACAAAAGGAAATCTGTATCTACACGTGTACCTAACAGTTCTTTTTAAGTTACTAAATGGAATTTGTATAGTAATGTATAGTGCGACGTTCTCATTGTCATTTACATGTATCTAGTAGATATAGATACAAAAATCGAACAGGAAAAGCAGCATTCAATGACGATAGTCAACCACAAACACACACAGAAACAAAAATCAAATTTACTTCTTTAGTTATCGGTGGTACGTTTTCAATTTCTTCTGTTTTCTTACTTAATTTTTGATTCGGTGGTTCCACTACTCCGGCCGATAAAAGGTTCTGGGTATTGTTTAACCACTTATAGGATATGTGTTCTGCTTTTTATTTTGTATTTTGGCTGTTACTTGTGATACGCAGGCTTCAAAACCGCTGCTCCAACTAAATTCCATTATGTTTATTTCGCTTTTCGGGGCATTTAATTTTATTAGATACTGGGACCATACGCCGTACGACATGGAGAAGCATATGACTCCATGTCCACCGCCGTATGCATGCCATCTTCGGGATGGTTTAAATTGTGTACTATTGATTTTATGAATATTGAGTTCTGCTCAACCCGGGGCTAGAGGGTGTAAGCGGTAGCTAGCATATTACACTACCGCTCATGAACAGTTTCAATCAAACCGAGACTGCACTATTTCGTATGTGTCGTGCTCGGCCGTTTCCAAAGGTCCATTATCATACTTTTTTCTAAAGTTGAATAAAAGGCCTAATTAGACAAAAGCCTGCTATGTAAAGTATACATGTCGTCCCATCAACGCAATAACTCCGTAAGTGCACTTTGTTAAATTGTTCAGGAGAGACTAAAAACTCTTTTTTTCTTAACAATGGAACATATATAGACACAGCCTTAGAATTAAGTGTAATATACCTTTACTATGGTACCTCTTTAGTGATATTTGAATTAAAACACAACACATATGGTAATGACAGGAATCGAACCCATGCCTTTTCGATCATGGGTTCATTCCTCTACCACTAGACAACAGCGCTCCACAAAACAGTTATAAGAGTACAGTGAAACAGTCTTTATTTCCAATCATTGCTTTCAAAAGCATATAAACACCTCACAGGATTCCCGTTTTACAATAATTATTTCGTTCTAAATAATTGTATGAAAAGCCGTCACCTGATCCCATAGAGTAAATGGTTAAGTTAAAGTTGCTTAACTTGGACGTGGAGTATTTAAACGTGATGCATATCATCATGTGGTAGACACAACACCTGTTGCAGGTCAAATCAAATACTAATATGACTTGTCTTAATGTCTGAGTAATTGGTTTATCAATAATAAATCATTTGACATTATTCCTTAAGTAGCTTTTCACAATCAAGCATATTCCTCACCATCTCCTGTAAAGTGTTTGATGCCACTAAACCAATTTAAATCACAATTTGTTTGTAACAAGATTAATTAAATTACAAAGACACAATAAACACATGCACATTTCATTTCTACAAGATTGGATAGCATACGGGTAATTATTTTCTATGAAGTAGACATTAAAGCACACTGGTAATTATTTTCTGTTATGATACCTACCTCAAGTAACATTGTTAAATTCCCATAAACGAACTCAGCAACATTTCCCCCATACTACCCGCTACACCATTATATGCACACAAATGAATCAAAAAGTCTTAAGCACAATGTTGATCATGCTGAATTTCCATAGACGGACCATGAAACACTTTCACTATTTCCCGCTAAATATAAAGTTACATGCACACAAATGATGAGCGTACGTTTAGAAAAACTCAATGTATATAATTATATAAAATTATACATTTTTGCTTTTACTTTTGATTAATTAAGTGTAAAAATTTTTTTGCAATAAAATATTATTATTGTTTTATTTCAAAAGAATGTTTTATTTTAAAAAATATTCAGCAGAGCCAAACAAAACATTTCAAAAGTATTTTTCAGTATAAATAAAATAAATATTACATTCCTGTGAAGGTGAGTGAATATTTTCAACCTTCAGAAAGAAATTGTGTATCTCGTCTCCACCTTGATTGACATTAGTTTGGTGAGGTAATATTCATCCTCACAGAAATTAGTGACATCTCTGTCTTGTCATAAGTGATAATACTCAGATTAATTGCACTTACAGAGTTATTGTTAGTGCACCTACAGAGTTTTCTTTGGTGCACTTACAGAGTTTTTGCATTGCAACGTTCAATGCAACAACTCCGTAAGTGCACTTATTGAGCTGTTGCATTGATTGTTTTCGTTTCTGCAGACAGTGAGTTATACATCTAATGAAATAAAATCCAGAAAAGTGCCAAATCAACTGTAATCTTTTGATAGAACATGTATCTCAGTATGAGAGACACATTTATGCAAAAAGGTGATTTTCTGAAAATATATCGCTTACGGAGTTATTGCGTTGATGGGACGATGTATTGTTTTTAAAGGTCTTTACATAATAGAAAAAAACATTGTATTTTACTTTTAAAAACAGAATATCTCTTTGAATTACTCAATAGTTGTAATGGACCAGGCTACCCATGGATTTATTGTTATTTTACTGGTAAGGTCAGGTGACAAGCTTAACTGCACAGAACAGCCTTTATCTGTAGATACAATGAGGACATAACTTTTGTTTAATGTTTCGATCAAGTAACAGTTTGATTTATTCCCATTTTTATAATAAAGACCGGGTAATAAATACGAGATAGGAGTTTTAAAAACATTTATAGGTGACTTTTTAGATAAAATTTGATATATTTGAATTTTTTTATCTTGACTTAAATTTTTCCAAAATATTGTTTTTGTATATTTTGATATAGGAATGTCATAAGACATATAACATGCTATAACATGAGAAAGATAATAATATTAACCTCTTAATAATTATGGATGCACAATATGTAATGGAAAATATTATAAATAGAACTATAATTATGAATAATTTAGCAAATAACCTACTGGTAATTGAATAATTTAATATGAGGCAACTATAGTAATTATCAAAACTGTAAATCAAATTATATCAAAGTCTAATTTAAAACTTTAAAACCGAAATGTTGTACATAATATCATAGGTTTTAGCCAAAATGTTTATTAGCTGTCAAGATATATGCAGAACTCTGTTTTCATCCTGCATCTTTTTCTTTTTTTTCTTTTTCATCTTGACATTACATGTATCTCCATTCTTTCCATACTACTGATCTACATTTCGTCTATACATGTAGATGACTGTTGTAAATATGTTATCAGTAAATTGTCAGGGCCTTGGTTCAGCTGAGAAACGCCTAGATTTATTTAATTATATTAAATACAAACGATGATATATATTCTGTTTACAAGATATTCATTCTACATCGAATACTGAGAGATCAATTTGCTCAGAATGGGGTAATGACTGTTTATTCAGCTACGGCATGTCCAATTCCCAAGGCGTTGAATCATATAGGTGACACTGAAGAAAACTTTATAATTGTAGATCTCACAGTCGAGAATAAGAGATTAACTCGTATTTCATTGTATGGACTGAACACTGACTCCTCTTCCTTTTTTGAGAAGATAATTACCTTAGCAGAGACCTTGAACAATAATGATATGATATGGTGTGGCGATTTTAACTTGGTGCAAGATCCAAAACTTGATTATAACAATTATAAAAACATCAATAATAAAAAGGCCAGAGAGAAATTAATAGATATAAAATCAACATGCAATCTTATTGAAACCTTTTAGAGAATTGTATCCTCAATTAAAACGATACACATGGCGATAAAAAGCACCATTAAAACAAGCAAGACACGATTTCTTCTTAATATCAGAAAGTCTTCTTTCATCAGTAAATAAATGTACAGTTGATGCCAGCTATAGATCAGATTATTCCGTCACGATGTTACATTGTAATTTTACAGAATTTATAAAGAGAAAACCATTGTGGAAACGCAACAATTCGCTTCTTAGTGATATCGAATACTTAGATATTATTAACAACAAAATAACGGAAATTAAATTACAATATGCTGTACCATTATGTAACATCAATAGTATAATTAACATATATAATGATGAATTACAGTTTACAATTAACGATCAATTATTTTTAGAAACATTGCTAATGCAAATATTAAGAGGAAAATCTATCTCATACTCCTGCTACAATTTGTGTTTAAATGAAACTCATGATAATGATCTTACTAATCAAATTAACAGTCAGAAAAACACATCACTTCTGAACAACTGCCAGTTTTAGAACAGTTGAAAGAAGAGCTTTTATTACTTCGCAAGCAAAAGATGGCCGGTTATTTTATTAGATCAATGGCACAATTTGTAGAAGTTGGAGAAAAACCTACTTACTTTTTCTGTAATTTGTCAAGACACAATTTTAGTAGAAAAATTATCCCAAAGAATTGAAAAACCCAATGGCAGTACGGTTTCAAAAAAAGTACAGACCGATATCACTACTAAATTGTGTTCATAAAATTGCCTCAGGTCTATAGCAAATAGATTTAAAACTGTTCATCACAAGATTATAGATGAAAGCCAAACAGGATTTATATCTGGACGACATATGGGGGAAAACACAAGAATGATATTTGATGTTATGCAATTTGCAGAGGAAAATAATTTACCCGGCCTCATATTACTTGTAGATTTCGAGAAAACCTTTGATTCACTTTCATGGGCGTATATCTACAGTTTTAACATTCTTTAAATTTGGTGGTTCAGTTATATCATGAGTAAAATTATTAGTTTATAATAATGCCAAGCTATCTGTTAACCAGGGTGGTAAGTTATCAACATGTTTTAACATAGGAAGGGTTTGTCGTTAAGGCGATCTCTTATCACCATACATTTTTATTATATGTGCTGAAATTTTAGCAATAAAGATAAGAAATAATAGTAAGATAAAGGGTATACATATAAACAATTACGAATTTAAACTATCACAGTTCGCGGATGACACTTCAGTCATTCTAGACGGTTCAGAGACATCTCTCAATGAAACTCTTAATGAATTATATTTCTTTGCAAGTACATCTGGTTTAAGGATTAATTTCGATAAAACGCAGGTTTTCTGGATTGGAACCAAAAAATACAGTACAGACTCAATTAAAACAAGATGGAAGCTGGCTTGGGGAACCAATCAATTGAAATTATTAGGTATTAATTTTAATGCAGATGTAGACAGGATATTAGATATTAACTATACTGATAAGATCTTGAAGATTCAGAATTTAATTAAGCTTTGGAAACGTAGATATTTAACTCCGTTAGGTAAAATAACAGTAATAAAAACTCTATTATTACCAGTTCTTAACCATTTATTCATTGCTCTTCCAAATCCTAGCGATTACATTATAAAAAAGTCAGTGACATGTCCTACGAATTTCTATGGGAGGGACCATCTAAAATAAAAAGTAGTGTTTTGATTAAACAGTATAGTGAGGGAGGGTTGAAAATGATCAATCTGAACGCATTATATATGGGTTAAAATCAACATGAATAGGGAGACTCGCTCTTAAAAATGGACAATGGCAAAATAACATAAACCATATACTAAACCCAAAAGATATTATAAATCTAGGTAAGCTTTATGCAGAATCCTTAATAAATAAAATAAGCAACTATTTCTGGAAAGATGTCCTTAAAGCATATGTTACTGTTGTGGATTATGAGCATGATGATTTTTCTCCAATCCGCTTTTTATATTCATAATATTTTAGTATGAAGGGATATTTTACAAACAATAGTATGACAAAGACGTTTTTTTTACATAAATTGTCTAATAAATGTTAATTCATTTTATTCCATTAAAGAATTTAATAAACTTTATAATGTAAAAGCTAACTTCATGCAATACAATGGACTCGTTGCATCAATAAAGATATTTGCAAATAAATTCAACATTAAAAAACATACTAAAAGAATATCATACCCGATTATTCCCAGCAATATCCACCCTTTTTTGAAAAATAAGAAGGGATCCCACGACATGTATCTAATTCTGAACAAAACAATTGGATCAAGCAACTTCAAAAGCCAAATGGGAAGAGATGTATCATATAAAGGAATATAGAAGATGAAACATGGAAAGAAATTTAAATAGCTCCCTTCAAATGTGCACAGAGTACAACATTACAATGGTTTCAAATACGAATTAACCACCGAATACTCCCTTCTAGAAGATTTTTACATAAGATAAACATACTTGATAGACCATTATATAAATATTGCCAACAAGAGGAGACTTCAACTCATATGCTTTGGGCATGTCCAGAAATCCAATATATATTCACCAAACTTAAACTTTGGCTTTTAACAAGTAACTTTGACATATCATTAGTAGAAGAATCATTAATATTTAATATTGGAAATAAATTTTCCTCTGCAGCGTTTGCAAAGTCCATTATGCATTGAGGCTCTCACAAATAGAAATAAAAAATCATATAAGTGTCTTTAATGCATTGCAACAAGAAATTAAAAGCTTGCTGTGTTCGACAAAATATGGAATGAACTCAAACTCGTAATTGATTAGTTTTTTCTTTGTTTTTTATTGTTTTTATCAGCCGAACAACCTGCATCTCAGAAATTCTTGTGTTTACCAAGGCACATGCATAGTAACAAATACAATTTGTTTTTAGTTATTGTAATGTTAATGATGACAGTGTAGATATATGTGGTTTGGAACTTATGGAGATGGATGGAGTGATGAAAACACTATTTGTATTTTGGTGTTTTTTCTTTTTTTTTAAATTTAAATAGTCTTTGTAGGCATCTTGTTTACTGTTTTGAAAAACATTCCCCAAGATAACATGGTAAACCAAAAGCATACTGTCCTAGAAAATGATATGTATTCTTATTGTACATAATAATTTCTGAATATTTTATGTTTACTGTACATTATACCATTGTTGATATGTTATTTTGATATTTTTGAACGGTGCAGTTGGGGATGGTCCTCCCCGACCCCTGCTCCACCTATTACGGGGAGAATAACTGGGCCGCTGGAAAGTGACTGAACAAAAAATACTCATTCAAAGTCTTCATTACCGCTGCTCCCAGCTAATTTCAATTATGTTTATTTCGCTCTCTAGGGCATTTAATTTTATTGGATACTGGGACCATACGCCGTACGACATGGGGAAGCAATTAACTCCATGTCCACCGTCGTACGCATGCCATCTTCGGGATGGTTAACATTGTGTATTATTGATTTTATGAATATTGAGTTCTGCTCAACCCGGGGCTAGAGGGCGTGAGCGGTAGCTAGCATATCCCACTACCGCTCATGAACAGTCTCAATCAAACCGAGACTGCAATATTTCGTATGTGTCGTGCTCGGCCGTTTCCAAAGGTACATTAGTACACTCTTTTCTTTATCATGACACCGCGTATGCAAACGTGAAAACGTGGCACCATCGTAAATGGAGTGTCTACGATATACTTCGCAGCAATGTTGCAGTTCTGCAGGTAAGAAGGTTTTATACCCAGTCTCCATGTTTTTTTCTGTTAGGCGTCATTTAACCTTTCATGTGTTGGTGCGCCTTAAAACCAAATTCCATTCAATTCAGTTAATTTAATAGTTATTTTCATATATTTCATCGTGGTATACTATAAAACAGACTTGTATTATACACCTCGTCGTGGTAATAAAGCTTTGCACTTCGATCACAAAAACACTAAATTAAATGTATTAGCAAATTAAAGAGTCATTAATTATAATTGTTAAACGAGTAATTTATACGACGCAAACTAATTCTTTCAGATCGCCTCCAGTATATTTATGATTTAAATTACTAATCAATTAAACCTTAACGTCCATATTTTAATTTTAACTTTATAGCTACACTGGACTATGTCCGCTAATTTAGTTAAGTATGGTACAATTTGTCATATTTCATCCGATCTTTACCAATGCTAGCCAGATGGTTGATATCACTACAGTGTTGAACACATGGCCCTTAATTTAGTTAAATATTGTATATTTTACCTCGTTAAGACGATAAGATCATCACGTTTTATTTGATATTTAGTAATCTTAACTAGATTGTTGATAGTATTTAAAAAAAACACACACTAGCAAACTATTAAATCAAATTAGTAACACCAGTATTATAGCCGTTGAGTTATTTAAAACTGATATATTTTATTTCGTTAGCGCTCTATCATCTTTATTTTCAATCCGTTCTTTACTAAAAGTGCCGATATTAATGAAGGCTTTGAGATGTTCAAAAACAGTTAGATCGGATAAGTAAAAACAGAGATATGACACATGATTTACTGCAAACTGTTATATTTGACCTTGTTAAATCGCTAGATATTTCATCTGATAATTTCAAAAATGGTAAGTGTTGATATCATTCACAGCTACATGTAAAACAATGTCACTAACTAACCAGAATTAGCAGAGGATGACCCTTATTTAAACGAAAGATGTAGGTCTTACTACACAGTTAGCTCCCTTGAAAGCCACGGTAGATAAAACTTGTGCCATAAAAAGTAGTAGTGTGTTGTTCGGTTTTAAATATTTTTAATAATTGCCGACATATATATGTATGCTGTTGCAGGTGAGATGAACACAGTCTGAAATTGGATGTGCAGCTATTAGACGACACTGGCACCAGAATATGACAGTTTTATGGGGGTTGAAGCAGTGTAGGAATTCTGGTACAAACTCTGGAGTAAAAGCCAAAAATAGTGCAAAGGATGCCACCACTCCAATTAAAAAAAAAAACCTGGTCAACGTACCATATGTTGTACATTTTTGTGTGGGCAAATGACTGTGTTTCATAAATAAGTGACTTTTAGCTTGGAAACTTTAGGTTCGAAATGGCCCAGTAAACTTTATTCATATAGGCCAACATAGTAAAAGTGTACTGTGTTGTGAGACCTTGAAGGATCAATCACCTAGACGCTTGGATTACCAGCCTGCACTGACATAGATCAATATTTCTGAGTTTGATGTTTTCAACTGTGTGAAAAAGTTGAATTGGACTTTTTAGCATTAAATGCAATGTACTAAAGTTGGATTTTGGCATAAATATGTGATTTGGCACATGAAAATGGACCATATATTGATCAACATGGATTATTTTGTGTATACTGTTCATAGTGAACTTCTCAAATCACTTCCGTAATGTCGATATGTTTTCCAGGCGATGAAACATCCTGATGAAACACTATAAATATTTGAGCGCATATGACAGTGCATACATGCAGTGTCAACTATTCCGCGAAACATGGATATTCGATTGGATTTGCCAAAAACAGTGTATGCTTGTGTCGATAAATTGTTTCTGGAACTTGGAAGTTTAGTTCTCCGCTCGGTCGGTTTCAAATGGATACAATGTACCGACACTATTTCAAGGACCTGTTCACAGCATGGAAAGCAGCTTCATATGACCTAATAGGTATGTGTTTGTATAGCAATTTGTTTATTTCTGCTATTGACAATATTATAAACATACCCCACCCACCTATGCAGTGCAGCAAATTTCAAAACCGCGGTGCAGTGTGTTTTATTTGTTGGGAATGTTCATTAAGTATGTTTATTAACTTAGTCGCTCTTCCTTGTTTGCTTTAAAGTTGTCTGACAACCTTTTTCGAACCGCTGTGCCTTTCGGGAAGATTTGTCGTTCGCAGTTGCACATTTGTCGAGACATGAATTTGTTTTGGGCTTGGTGTTTGCTGAATGAGGTGTTCCAGCTTTTAGCGTATTCATCTTATTTCTTGTATTCCATTAGTACGCAAGCAATTTGTTCTCTCGTAATTTTTTTAGGCGCATTTCATACAAATTTCGCGTCATGTCAAATAAAAAACATCCAATATATTGTATGTCTGTTTATTTATAGGGGAAAATAATACAGACAAAATTGTAATGTATCGTTACATTCTTTATCGTCTCTTTTTACGTAAGTTAAAAAATGGCGTTATAATTCTTTTCGGTTCTAAATTCTGATTATAAATTTTAGTTTGCACTAAGAAATAAAACTCTGCTAATATATTTTTAAAAAAAAGTACGAAAGTTTCATCTTTTCATCGTGAATTTTGCGTCATAATAAAACATTAATTTCTGGTTCTGTCATTATTCACGGAAAAGATTGCCTGTGTCGCCTTGATATATTTTTTTCGCAGATCTGTACTGAATTTATTTTTGGCATGTCTAGTGTTGTGCTGCAGTATGTATAGTTTCATGCTGCAAACTTTTTCGCTCTGATCCGAATGGTTTGAGATGGTGTACAGTGTCGTCTGGAGAAACATCGCAGTCGGTCGCAAGCAGTTTATCAGTGTTTGTCAGTTGGACAAAGTTTTTTGACTGACTGACTGACTGACTGACTGACTGACTGACTGACTGACTGACTGACTGACTGACTGACTTGACTTGACTTGACTTGACTTGACTTGACTTGACTTGACTTGACTTGACTGACTGATTGATGACTGATTGATGACAGATTGATTGATCGACTGTTATTTGTGATGAATTCAACTATGTAAAAATTGTACACAACGCGGTTCAATGCAATTAATTGACAGTTTCGATATAACATGGAAGTGACAGAAGTTTTATGAAATATACCGATTGTTATAATTTCACTGATTTTTAACGTAAGCGCTGTTCATGTATATTTGGTAGCGTTATCTGTATTGTGATAATTTCTGACTAAACTGCATGCCGGTGGTTTTCGATTGTTTTTCTGCTTTTCGCAAGTTGTGGTGTCATTGGGTGTTTTCGAGTTATCTCCCCTGGTTTTATGTAGTTATTCCCCTTTTAATTACTGTTGTGTATATTTTCTGATTTTTCTCTCTACATTTTGATTTGTACAACAGGATTTTTCAAATAGGAATAGTGACATGGTTATCAATAATGTAAACATGTGCTTAGTAAAGCCTATTTTATCTGTTTATACAGGAAGCTGGTAAAAGATGCCAATTTGACAGTTGAATGCAGGTAGGGCTTGATTTATTGGAGCCATGCACTGTGTTGACAGCCACCTTAATGGCCTTTAATGGCACTTTATGACAGGTAATATAATAAACTATTTTTGAATTAGAAAATAAGTCTCACCATTACTTCTGTTTGAAAAAAAGTCATTAAATAATAAAAAATAAAAAAAATAAAAAAAAATAAAAATCATGTATTGGCATAGGTAAACCAATAATAAATTAAGTAACACTGCCTGCAACACGAACAGCACACTTTGTTTAGATTATATACATATCCAACACAAATCCTACAAAATTTAAGAACAAAATCTCTTAGAACACAAACGTTACTCAATATTTTCTATTCTCGATACAGATTAAAATCCATGATTTTTTCACGCAATGAATATGGCGTGAAGCGAATTGATGCATGTTGTATTTTGAGCCATAAACTCATATAATCTATGACAAAAGTACCGGTAAATATTTGTTTGTGTTAGATAGTTGTCAATAGTTGTTGTGGTAGTTGTAGTTATGATTTTGAAGACGCGCACATACATGAGCCCCCCTTGAAGGTCTCACTACACAGTTAGCTCCCTTGAAAGCCACGGTAGAATAAAACTTGCGCCATAAAAAGTAGTAGTGTGTTGTTCGGTTTAAAATATTTTTAATAATTGCTGACAGATATATGTGTTGCTGTTGCAGGTGAGATGAACACAGTCTGAAATTGGATGTGCAGTTATTAGACGACACTGGCACCAGCATATGACAGTTTCATGAGGGTTGAAGCAGTGTAGGAATTTTGGTACAAACTCTGGAGTAAAAGCCCAAAATAGTGCAAAGGATGCCACCACTCCAATTAAAAAAAAACAACCTGGTCAACGTTTCATATTTTGTACATTTTTGTGTGGGAAAATGACTGTGTTTCATAAATAAGTGACTTTTAGCTTGGAAACTTTAGGTTCGAAATGGCCCAGTAAACTTTATTCATATAGGCCATCATAGTAAATGTGTACTGTGTTGTGAGACCTGTACGTCCTTCATTGTTGATCCGATCTTTACCAAACTTGTTTGAAAAACCAGCCATATCACTATTAACAGTTCACAGATATGACAGAAGTACATCAGGATTGCTATTAATGGTTCACAGATATGACGGCAGTACATCAGGATTGCTATTAACAGTTCACAGATATGACGGCAGTACATCAGGATTGCTATTAACAGTTCACAGATATGACGGCAGTACATCAGGATTGCTATTAACAGTTCACAGATATGACGGGAGTACATCAGGATTGCTATTAACAGTTCACAGATATGACGTGAGTACATCAGGATTGCTATTAACAGTTCACAGATATGACGGCAGTACATCATGATTGCTATTAAAAGTTCACAGATATGACGGCAGTACATCAGGATTGCTATTAACAGTTCACAGATATGACGGCAGTACATCAGGACTGTTATTAACAGTTCACAGATATGACGGCAGTACATCAGAATTGCTATTAACAGTTCACAGATATCACGGCAGTACATCAGGATTGCTATTTACAGTTCACAGATATGACGGGAGTACATCAGGATTGCTATTAACAGTTCACAGATATAACGGGAGTACATCATGATTGCTATTAAAAGTTCACAGATATGACGGGAGTACATCACGATTGCTATTAACAGTTCACAGATATGACGGCAGTACATCAGGATTGCTATTAACAGTTCACAGATATGACGGCAGTACATCAGGATTGTTATTAACAGTTCACAGATATGACGGCAGTACATCAGGATTGCTATTAACAGTTCACAGATATGACGGCAGTACATCAGGATTGCTACTAACAATTCACAGATATGACGGCAGTAAACCATGATTGCTATTAACAGTTCACAGATATGACGGCAGTACATCAGGATTGCTATTAACAGTTCACATATATGACGGGAGTACATCAGGATTGCTATTAACAGTTTACATAAATGACGGGAGTACATGACGGGAGAACATCAGGATTGTTATTAACAGTTCACAGATATGACGGCAGTACATCAGGATTTCTATTAACAGTTCACAGATATGACGGCAGTACATCAGGATTGCTGTTAACACTTCACAGATATGACGGCAGTACATCAGGATTATTATTAACAGTTCATAGATATGACGGGAGTACATCAGGATTGCAATTAACAGTTCACAGATATGACGGCAGTACATCAGGATTGTTATTAACAGTTCACAGATATGACGGCAGTACATCAGGATTGTTATTAACAGTTCACAGATATAACGGCAGTACATCAGGATTGCTATTAACAGTTCACAGATATGATGGCAGTACATCAGGATTGCTATTAACAGTTCACAGATATGACGGCAGTACATCAGGATTGCTATTTACAGTTCACAGATATGACGGCAGTAGATCAGAATTGTTATTAACAGTTCACTGATATATGACGGGAATAAGATATGACGGGATAACATCAGGATTGCTATTAACAGTTTACAGATATGACAGGAGTACATCAGGATTGTTATTAACAGTTCACAGATATGACGGGAGTACATCAGGATTGTTATTAAAAGTTCACAGATATGACGGCAGTACATCAGGATTGTTATTAACAGTTCACAGATATGACGGCAGTACATCAGGATTGTTATTAACAGTTCACAGATATGACGGCAGTACATCAGGATTGCTATTAACACATTACAGATATGACGGCAGTACATCAGGATTGTTATTAACAGTTCACAGATATGACGGCAGTACATCAGGATTGTTATTAACAGTTCACAGATATGACGGCAGTACGTCAGGATTGCTATTAACAGTTTACAGATAAGATGGCAGTACATCAGGATTGTTATTAACAGTTCACAGATATGACGGCAGTACATCAGGATTGTTATTATTCATAGATATGACGGCAGTACATCATGATTGTCATTAACAGTTCGCAGATATGACGGCAGTACATCAGGATTGCTATTAACACTTGACAGATATGACGGTAGTACATCAGAATTGCTATTAACATTTCACAGATATGACTGCAGTACATCAGGATTGTTATTAACAGTTTACAGATATGACGGCAGTACATCAGGATTGTTATTAACAGTTCACAGTTTTGACGGCAGTATATATATGTATTATAGGTGTTCTGGCCTAAAACCCAAATCTCCCAAAATAATCTAAAATCACCACACACAAATTTTCAGTTTACTGAAAATTAAGTCAATTAAACTGGTTATTTAGCATGTCCCAGGCGCTAAATAACCCAAGATTATAAGATTGAATTATGAAAATGTTTTTAATTTGGATGTTTAAATTTTATTACAAAATAAAGGTTAAACATTAAAACTTAGGTTAACAAACTTTTTTCAAATAGGGGTAGTGAAGATTGCAAGTTTAATTTTTTTTATAAGTTATCAAAATTATAAAATGTTTATTTAATACAAAACAAATTTGTTGATTTGTTATTAAAATTACATTTAAATTAACAATTTTCTGAACTTGAATACAAAGGTGGTGGATCGTACTCATACACATTACTAAAACAATTCATTACACACTTTTTAGACTTTTTTGTAAGGTTGCCATTGCTTCCTTTCTTCTCTGCTCTACTAGTTCTTTTTTTTGAGCTTCACTTATTTTAGCCTTTTTTTGTTTGGTGTCTTCTTTTAAACTATAATATTTATCTAACTCATCTAAAATCATCTTAAACTCTTGATCAGATATTTGTGCATCACTTAACGCTTTTGATATTAACTGCTTTATGCTATTTAACTTAGCCTCTGCCAAAGTTTTTATTTCATGATGTTTTTGAGCTTTTGCATTAAGCTTGCGTCTGATAAAATTAATACAAACACCTGTAGCTCCACATACTATTGCTGCTATTTCTAAAGGTAGCAAAACTGGAATAGCAAATCCAATCCCAGCCATAATAACACTTGCAGATATCAAGGTAGTGTCAATTTCATCTGTAATATTAATACCACGTTTATATTTTTTATAAAGTGACTGACGTATATCTCGTTCTGTAATTAACTTTTTTTTCAATCTCTGAAATCTTTTGTAATCTATAATTTTGTCAATCTTACACTGGCAACTCAGGATATATACTTGGTGCTGTCGGTTGCTTCATTTTTTATTAATAAATAAAAAATTAAATTAATTCAATTAATAATGATGCCACCGTATTTACAGCTGTAGCGTTGGCAACCTTGCATACAAAGTTAACAACAGAACCAGCGCCAATCTCTAAAGGTTTATCCAAGTTATCATGATTGCGTGGAATGATGTGAAGCGTTATACCATAATTTGGTTGTTCAACACCATTGACAGAAACTATTACAGTAACGTCACCAACTAATCGTTCACATGCTAAACCTATTCCCATAATCCGTCCACGGCGTGTCATTACATGCCCCACATTGTTTTCTGCCCCGCCGTTACCAAATGAGAGTATTCTATTCAACACAAGTGGGCCCTTAGCCTCTGCAAATATTGTTATAATCCCATATTTAAGATTATCAACTCTATTTTTTAAACGATTAAACTGGTCAACAAAAGGCACAATTCGCCTATATAAATTTTGAACATCATTTATCAAAGCCTCTAAGTCTTCTGTTTTTTTAGGTCTTGTTGGTCCATATATACTCATTGTTTTTTTTATAAAAATATATTTTTTAAATAATTTCTAAAACACAACTCATAGGCAAATCGCGATTATCTATCTTGTTGCCATACTCATCTCTGACTTCTATTTTTAATTCAGAAATTGCACCATTCATAAGACAGTGATATTCAGGATAAAAACTTGTATATACAATATCTCCATACTGCTTATTTACTACAGGCACAACCCCTATAATAGTGCTTGGTGCGCCATTGAAATAATTACTACTCGTATTAACTTGTTCCAGATGAACATATAGCTGTTTATAAGGAGCTAAATTAATTGGGTAATCCGCCATATTAGTACCTGTCAACCATTTTCTGTCCTTGAATCCCAGCATATGTGAAAGACCGCTAGACATTCGTGCTTCTATTGGTGGATGTACATGTACAATGGCTACACCAATTTGCTTAATACTGTCCAGGATAATATTTTCATTTAGCGCTTTAAAACTTTCTACCAAGTCTTGAAAGTTATAAAGTCCACCTACTACATGTTTTATTTTATCTGGGTTTCGTGTCTTTATGGTTTCATGAATAATATTATACCAACCGATAGTGTATGTAAAACTTTTTAATCCAACGCGCTTAGTTCCATTTCTATTATCGATATACTGTTGTAAATTAATAGAGTTGTTTATGTTTGAAATTGTATGAAACATTTTTTTTAATATATATATATAAAAACATAAAATAAAAATGATTTCTAAAGAATTCAAATATAACCCAGATGCTCAATATTCAAATACTTTTAGCAAGAAAGTGATAGATATAATAAATCAAAACATAGTCATTACATCAGACGGTAAAGACTTTAAAGCATCATTTTCCAATGTCTTTGAAAAATACAAACTCCCATACGTTAAATCAGATGCTATAGTCCAACGATGGGGAACAGATTGGATGTTATTTTGGCAGAATCAGTTAAACTTTGCTATTTGTTGTGCGACAACTGGATGTGGCATTGATTTTAACAATCATCTAAAAGCTGATACTTTGGTTGGTTCGTTATTTCGATTTCATGTCTATTACCAAGTCAGAAGAATATTATTTGAGATGAGTGTAGCAATGCCGCAAGACTCAAATTGGAATGCGTTTAATAACACATATAACCGAAACGCATACGAGAGAATATGTAAGGAGTTTAACGTTGACTTAAATTCGGACTGGAGACAGAAACAAAGCTATAATAATGGTCTAGGAACAATTTATAATTACTGGACAAATATTGGTTATCATCCTTTGATAAATACTGTATACGACAACAACACGATGAGTTTTACAGTCTATGAGAGTGATAAAACATATCATATTGATTACATTGCACAAGGATTTGAGGCAGACAACAGCTGGTCTACTTTTATACTAGATTGTTCATTTGGATTTACAAGAGCCGGAGTAGAAAGAATCAATGACAGCATAAGAACATACTGCTGGGCAATCCTTGGCTCACAATCACAAACAATAACATATATACTTGGAACTGGAACAGCATTTGATGCACAGAAACAATTTTTAGCAAATGTAGAGGACGCAATAAATAGCCCCATCGACTTGCTCAGTCAAATTTCAAGATATGAAAACACCTTAAAATATGCAAGAAGTAAAGTAAATTGTGTCTATGGAAGTGGATTGTACATGTCTCCGAGCGACATGGAATTAAGAATCGGAATAATACAAGACTACAATAATGAAATTGTAATAGCAACCGATGCACTAGCATTAGGATTGAATAATGATGTAAATGTTAAACCAGTGCCACCAAAAAATATTCAACATTTTCAAGGCACCACAACAAAGAAATTTTTACCGGAACATTCTGATAAATCAATACATAAAACTGTGGAAACAATACAAAAAATAGCGATTGAACACGAAGATTACAAAACAACCATAATTGTTTGTACTATAGTAATAGGTCTTGCTGCATTACTTATCTACGAGATTTACTAAACCACTCTTTGGCTGCCACATACAACAACCCGGAAACAAACACAAGCAAAGCCCATAGATTGTTACCAAGCCAATTAATAACATTACCTGTTGCAGATAAAAGCCATGATACTATTGCACCAATAACTCCTGGAAGTGCAGCAGCAGCTTTACCAGCTAGGTTGGCAAGAAGTTTACCAAGATTAAATAGTTGTTTTTTTATCCAGTCTTTTACACCTGATGGATCAGGGTTTGGAGTCGGAACAGGTGCAGTCCCCCCTCCTGTTGTAGGAATAATGGCATCAACTAATACCCCAATAATCATACCAAAGGCAGTCAAAATACTAACAATATTAATACCTTGCTCCCTAAACAAGGTTTTGATCCTCTCACCCAATGTTGTGTCTTCTTTTAACACCTTATTTATAGTTTCTTTTATCCTGTTTATTTGACTGCGTAATGCTTTTTTGTTTTTACTCGCCGCTTCAAGTCGCGCACTTCTTTCATCTTCTAAGTTTTTTATTCTGTCACGTAGGCGCTCTTGTTGAAACTCATCCTCCTGCCCGGGGGTGCTAACCTGTTCTAATTTTTGTTTTTCTTTTGTTATGTCTTTATCAAGCTCAGTGAGCCTTGAGAGATTATTAGTAAGTTCTCCACGAAAGCTTTGCAATCTCTTATTTAAACCTCGTATTTCTTCTGGTTGAACAGCAGTTTTAGGATGAGTTTCATCTATTATATTACTCAAATTACTCTCAATTATATTTACATCATCTGCTGTATTTTGTACATCTTCAGTTGTTGAAAAAGTTTGCAATGGTATATCTTCTACTGCTTTTGTGAGGGTATTTTTTATTTGTGTCAAGGTTGCAAATTCTGCTCTACCCCGAGCAATTCTGTAACGTGGAACTAATAAATCATAATTGTTTAAAGTATCTCTGATAAAATCAATACTATATTTGTCAATTAAAGTGTCCAGCTTATAAAACTTCATTGTTTTTTCTGGGTTATTTCCCTTATAGTAGGTAAGTGGAACATCATCCGTCCCCAACCGAACTGCATATAACATTTTCTACCGATTTTGTCCTCAACCACTCTAAAATCATTTTTATAATCAATTCCGCTGATTTCAGCATTAACTTCAGTAAAAAATTGACCTACTAACCACTTTTTTTGTGTAAGCTGTTCTTCTGTTTTATCTTCCCCTTGAAGCTGATCAATATAGTTATTTTCATTTACAATTTGTCTCTGGAATTCTGGATCAGGTTGTATAAATTTGTCTTCAAGTAATTTATCCAAGGCATCTTCATCCATATCTTCAATATCTTCAACATTAAACATAGGATTTTCAAATCCACCTTCAGCCATTGTTTATTTTATTTAATTTTAAAAAATATATTTAAAAATAAAAACAATGTCAGCTTACGGAAACAAACTCAGCCCTCATAGAAAACTAAGAGAACCTCATGGTGCCAAAGGCATCCGCACAAGTGTAGTAATAACTAATAATCCCTCAACAATAGACCAAAACCAGCAACTGCTTGGGAGATTTCCCAATCTAAGTACAAATGATGTGATAGTTCCAGGTACTGATCGTCTTGCCTTTGAAATAGAACTTAAAAGCAGAACAGACGCCAATGCTACTCTATTTCAAAATCTGGGTAGAACAATTGTGAAAAAAATGACAATAAGAATAAGTGGCAATGAAGTCATGTCAATAGATGACAGTGATATATATCATTGTTATGTAGATTTATGGAAAAGCCCTACCGAACGATTAAACACAGCTTACCAAGGTATTGGTAAATCAGACATGTTAAAACATAGAGTTGGTGCGTGAGATGCTTCCTCAGACACCGGAGATGAAGCTATAGCAGCAGCTTTTGGAAATATATTTTGTATTCCACTGGACTTTGAAATGTTAGAAAGTCATATGCCATTTTATCAAGCGGGGCTTGGTGATAGGTTAGAATATGAATTAACGTTTAACGATTATAACAAAGTTATCAAAAGCACTGATGCTGATGCATCTTATGTAATAAAAAATATCTGCTTGGAATTTGATACGGTTAGTGATGTTGAATTAGCCAGACAAATAAGACAACAAATCAATGGTAAGATGTCATTTATGTATGATCGTATTTTGCGACATAGCAAAATAATAGCAAACAAATCTGATACTCTTTGGAACATCAACATTAATGTACCAGCACGGAGCATGAAAGGTATTTTAATGCTGTTTGAAGACCCAGAAAGAACAAGCGCAGAATCCTTTTACAACCCAAAGATTGAAAAAGTTGAAATGACAATAGAGGGAGTACCAAATCAGTTGTATAGTCAGGGCATGAAGGCATATCAACATTGGGATGAAATTAACAAATATTTTGCCTTGACATCAAAAAGAAACAAAAAGACAGAAATAGCAGCGAGGGACTTAAACTTTACCCGTGTTTCTCTTGAGACCTATTTGACAAAATCATATGCTTTGTGGCTTGACCTTAGAACATGTAATGACAATTTATTACACGGCAGTTGAAGAAGAATAGAAAACGGCAGTGAAGGCATAACGATATTAATAAATAAAAAAGCAGATGCAGATCAAACTTTAAATATTTATATATATATAATACAAGATGCGCAAATCAATTTTGAAGATGGAAGATTCAAAGAAGCAGGATACTAGTTTGCAACAAAAATATCCTAAATATTCACACAGTGCCATTATTTGTGGTCAGACATCCTATGGTAAAACAGAGTTTGTTCTTGACATACTTGAACAAGAGTATGTTGGAGTTTTTAAACATATAATTATATTGTGTCCAACCATAGAGTGGAACGAGGCTTATAAAAATAGATCCTGGATAGGAGATGTGAAAAACCCAAAAGATAAAAAATAATTATTGTCAATCCCGTGAGCAACGGTAAAGAAATGTTACAAGAACTGTTGCGTTTCTTTTTCAAACAATATGCTGGCCAGCCAACATTATACATCATTGACGATTGCTCAGCCACAAAAGAATTAACAAAGAAAAAAGATATGTTATCAGAGTTGGCATTCTCTGGTCGCCACGCCAAACAATCAGTGTGGGTTATTTCACAGAGATATAATTCTGTATTGAAAGATTTGAGAGAGCAAGCAAAATGGTTGTGTATATTTTAAACCATGGACAGAGATAGTTATGAAAATTGTTTGAGAGAAAATGATGTTATTCCGACGTTGGAGGAGAGAATCAGAATAAGAAAAGCTTTAGCAAAGACTAAATATTCGAAGTTGATATTGAGGACTGACCAACCAACTGGTTATTGGGTTGAATATTTTTTTTCAAAAATAAAAACTAGAGTGCCCATATAATCAATACACTCAATGCACCAAACAATATCGGTACAACATCACTACTCATGTTTTCCGGGGCTTGTAAAACATACCCTCTTGGCTCACATATAAAATATTCTACGCCATCCTTCGTCACAGAAATTACAGGCGTTTCCTGTGCACCTTTTTCGTACGTTTGTAAAAAATCACTTTCTGAAACACATATACAACATTTTACGTCATCTCTTGTCATAACATCCAGTGCTATTTTATTTTTGTTATAATCACTATTCTCACCGTCTGTTATTTTCAAATCCATTTTTTTGTTATATAATCTTTTTTTTATTATTACAAAATATATTTATTTTACGCAGGTATAATACCTTTTTTTACAACTGTTGCTAATAGTAATACTAACAGCAAAGTAGCAATGTTAATAGCAATACTGACCATAAATATAGTATTGCTAATAGCATTGCTCATAGCAAATAAGTAATGTCAATAGCAATGCTTGCAGCAAATTAATAATGTTAATAGAAAAAATAGCAATGTTAATAACAATGCTATTAACAATACTAACAATTACTAGTTGCATGAATATCGCAGCTAGCTGTTTTGTATTTTATATTTATTTCAAGATAAAAAATAAGATAAATAATATAAAAATGAATGCGGAAGAACTATTACAAAATATATCGGAACAGACGGAACCAGATGAATCAAAACAACAAGAAACAAAAAAAGAAAGATTATCAGCCATAGTGGCTGGCGGTGGTAGTCGTCAATATTTGGGTAAAGACATACAACTCACGAATATAGATAGCATACCCCCGGATGAAATTAACAAACTTTACTGCAGATATGAAGCAAGGCTTGGGGCAAGTATGACCAAGACTTTAGGCAATTCTTTTATTAACTTGTATGTGATGGGAGTATCAAAATATTTCAATGTGACAAATCCACCAAAGCTGATAGAAGATTTGGAGGAAGACCCATTTATTAATCATGCTTTGACAAGTGCATGTTGTGAGTTGTATTATAGGTATGGGATGTGCTTAGCGCCATTTACAGCAATACTGACAACTGTTAGACATATTGATTTTAATAAAAATAAAATTATAGATAATATAAATGGAGAACCAAGAGAGTGAAGTTATACCTGTTGTTACACAACCTGTTGAACAACAAAAAGTAAAAAATCCAAAAAGAATAGAAGCTGGAAAAAAAGGAGCAGCGGCAAGAAAGGCAAAGCGTTTGGTTCAGGATGCAAATCAAGATGCTGCAAATCAAATAACAAAAATAACAATAGGTGAAGAAGAACCAGAAAAAATCAAAATAAACGTATACAAAAATTATATTCCACCGTGTCTGGTTTTATTAGGTATTGCTGGGTTGGGTTTGTATATTTATAACAAGAAATCTGTTACGCAACCAGCTAGGCAACCTGTGCAACCTGTTCATGTTGCACCAAAAGACCCGTTTGATTTTTAATAAATTGTTTAAAAAAAATAATCATATAAAAAAAATGGCAGCAAGTATTGACGGAAAACAAATTGTAAATATGATGTATCACGCAGGAGTGGAAACACTTCTAACTGTTGGATATTCTGAGATTGGCAGAAAAATACTAAAAAGACCAGCCCCTAAAGTGGATTTTAATATGGTAGATGTTGGGATGCTGTCTGTGGATATAATGTTAGCAATGGCTACAAAGGATATGTTGATTAAGCAAGGTATTATTCCTGCGGATATTATGAAATAATTTAAAAAAAATATATATAAAAAAATGGCAAGTGCAGTAGCAATGATGATAGGTGGCGCATTAACAAATGCATTAGCGTTTAGCGGTTCAAATTATTTCTTTTCAAAAATGGGAAGTCATTCAGATGAGGAAAGACAAAGGCATGACAAAGCCGTGGAACAATTAAACGCAGCACAAGCGGAGTGGAATAAAAAAAGAACAGAGAGATTAGATTTTATTAATAAACAACTGCAAAAAGAGCATCATGCAGAGCAGACTTTTGATGATGTAGACCAAGCTATGAAACAGTATTATTATACAACTGGCAAACATTTGCTTTTGGAACCGGAGCCCAAGTTAAGTGATTTTTATACACCATCTCCGGATCAACAGAATAGAGAAATTACGTTTATTGTGGTGGGCATGGCTGCAACTGGATTTGTGGCGTATAAATTGATTTCATAAAAAAAAATAGTTTAAAACTATAATTACTATAATTTTTTTTGGAATAACTAAATATGTTACTTTGAAAAGACTAAGTCATATGCTTGATACCTATTTTTTTGTGTTGTTTTTACATGGTTTCAATCCAAGTGGTCGAATATAATATGGTGGTTAAGCACTCTTCTCTAATTTATTTTTGAGATGATCAGGCGCCCATGCTTCACCGTTGTCTAATAATGTCAATACCATGGATGGACCATATTCAGTTTCTACTATTTTCGTATCTGTAATAGTGTATATTTTATTTAGTTCCAAGTCTGTCCATTTCTTTGTGCTATTTTGATATTGCTCTTCAAGCAGTTCATCAACTTGTGCAGTTGTGATATCCATTTTTTCTTTATAGTTATATAAAGTTTAATCTTTAGAAGAAAAAAATGGAAAAGATTTATTACAGCCCAAAAGGATTTTGGAGAGGTTACACAGCAGTTCAAAAATTGGCAAAAGAGGCTGGTGTTAGTGAAAAAAAGGCATTAGAATTTTTAAAGAAACAAGCTGTGTGGCAGATTTATTTACCTGTGCCAAAGAAAATAGTTAGACCCAGGTTTGATGTTTCTACTAAGAATGGAGTGCATCAAGCTGATTTGTTATTTTTACCGCATGATACTTTTGGCTTTGGTCGTGGACGCAAGACATATAAATATGCGTTGACTGTGGTTGATATTGCAAGTAGATACAAAGAAGCAGAGCCACTGACTTCCAAGGATATTAAAGAAGTTGCTAAAGCATTTGAAAATATATACAGTCGGCATCTGAAATATCCAAAATTATTACAAGTGGATCCAGCCAGAGAATTTATGGGTGCAGTATCACAGTTGATGTCAAAACACAAAGTAAATATCAGACGAGGCAGAACAGAAATACACAGAGACCAAGCTTTAGTGGAAAGATTTAACAGAACATTAGCTGAGAGATTGTTTGGTTATCAGTATGCTAAGGAAATAGATTCCCAAAAACGTAATAGAGAATGGGTAAAAAGATTACCAGAAGTTGTTAAAGCAATAAATGCGGAGACAAAAAAGCCTCCTCCTGTTGAAACAAAGATATTAAAAGATGATCCTATCTATATGAATGCAAGTGTAAGATATTTATATCAACCCGGGGAACAAGAAGGTGGAAGACGCAGAGCAACTGATCCAATGTGGAGTGTAGATATTCACAAGATTAAAAGTTATATGGTGACGCAAGGTATAAGAGTTTATTATTTGAAAGCACCAGCGCAACAGAGAGGATTTGTCAAAGAAGAATTACTTATTGTTCCTGCTGATACCCAAATTCATAAGTTTTTATAGAAACCATGTGCATCAGTTGTAATTCCATCTTCTCGGATGTATCTTTTTGAGTAAAATGGTGACAAAGTTACTTTGTTTACTGTTATGCCGTATATTTGATGTTTTATTGATCGCAATATATTCATTTCATGGTTATATTTTTTCTTGTTGAATAATGCATCTTTGTAGTTTTCAAAGTTGATGTGTTTTTGGATTACATATTTTTTTACTCCCTTTGCTTTCTTAATAATCTGCTCATCCGCTTTCAAAATAGAATATAGTTTAGGTCTTAATTCAACATACTCAGCTATAGCAACACCAGCACATTCATCTTTCATTTTACCTAATACTTTTTTATTTGTATCATCATGCATTGGGTGATCTTGAGGATAATCACTCAGGTCATACTCATCTTTCATTTCAGCCATGTCTTTGTATGCATCATCTGTTCTGATGTCTACAAGCAAGCTGTCAGTATCTGTGTATAATAAAGTACAGTTATCTCCATACCTTTTTTTCAAAGTATTATAATACCAATCATACATCATATACTTTGATAAATCCAATACTGACATCCCAACATAAATTGGTTTGTTTAATGTTAATTTTGTTTTGTTCACATGTATTGCTGACAATTCATCTGAACATTTTATACGCCTGTTAAAGTTGGGTTTGGCTATTATTTTTCTTATCTTTTCATTTTCAGAGCCTTCAGTTTTGACTAGTTTTATATCAGTTCTTTTGCGTATATTTTCCATTGTTTTACCAAACACAGAGTTGTTCATAAGTTTGTAAAAATCTTTTTCAAATTGTGATTTAGCTTTTTTCCTAAGTTCTGTGTTTAGGTTTATGTATGATGCCATCCATGTTTTTTTATTTAATTCTAATACTCTGTGTATTTTCTTTAGTTTCATGCCTAAAGATAAATACAGTTGCAGGTTTTTGTGATGTATCACATATTTTTCTTTGTCTCTAAGATTGGGAACTAGTTGTTCTGTATTTATCATGCCATTATTTTCTAACAGGTCTGTTTGGTATTCAGACAACCATTCTTTTTTCACTGCTAATCTTTCCGGTGCAAGCGGATAGTCATTGTGAGCTTCATGAAGTTCTTTAGGATATTCAAAATCAACTTCTGCAAAATATCCTTTTCCTTCTATTGGCTCTGGTAAAGTTTCTGATTCCCTCCACTTAAAGCCAGAATATGGAAGTGGCTGACTCATTGCCCACGCATAAAGATTATTTGCATCCAGATCCATTAAGTAGTTGTTTTCCTTGTTAGGGTTATAATCAGCTACATGTGGATTGTTTTCTTCGGCATATCGTTTTTTGATACCATACTAATTCCACCACGCATACCTTTTTCTATGAATAAGTGCATGTCAATGTCTGTCAAAAGTTCTAATTCTATTTTTGAATGTTTGAGTAAAGCATCCCAAGATAATCCAGGTGCTGTATAGTTATGCAAAGCATCAAGCTTGTATGCACTTATACATGTTTTTCTAAAAGTTTGAAATACATCTGCTAACAGAGTTACATCAGTTTTTAGATATAAATCATGATAGTCTCCAAGAGTTTTACAGTTAAACTCTTTCCATATTTTTTGAGCGTATTCGTAATCTTCGGGACTTATACTTTCATCTTTGAGACTACTGTAAAACTTTTCTATAGGTGGTAATTGCGTTTCCTTAAATCTTTCCACACTGTCCATATAATCATATGGGTAAACACCTTTTTTCAGAAGTAAATTTGTTTGTTCCCCAAACTGATTTTTAGTAATTTTGAAATCAGATTTGTCTGTTGCTTTAATTAATACCTCTAGAGGCTTCATCATAAACTGACAGCTATCCAAGAATCTAAGTTGTCCGGCACTAAATGAAATATACTTGTCAGCGTTGTTTGGGATGCATGTAATACTACCTGTCATTTTATGTATTTTTTGCATTAAAAGATGACTATCATATCCTTTGAGGTAGTGAAATATAACAGGAATAATTGTTTTATTTGGTTTTATTTTTAGTTTTAGGTTACAGTTTTTATGTGCTGCACCTCTGTATTCTCCTGTAAAATGACAGTGGTCTCTTACTTTACAGTTTTTACCACATTTCCTACCTATTTCATTTTCGCATATCCAGCAGTGTGTTGCTTTTTCATAATCTTCCTCATTTTGATGTGTCATTATTAAGGGTTTTGGGTGAGCAAATATTTTATTAATGTTGCTCTTCTCACATTCTAAGTGATTTAAAAACTTTTCAACAGTATCTTCACCTCTGTAAATAACAGGTTCTTCTGTTTTACCATCATATCTGACAACCTGATATCCAAATCCACAAGCTTCATGTACACTTGTGATTTCAGATTTCTTTCCAAATTTAGTTGATTGTGGTTTGACTATACTTTCAAAATCAGCATATATTGCGTAAGGCACAGACATTTGATTTTGAAGATTTTTAAATTTGATGATTGCACCTTTTTTTGGCATTTCTATTCTGCAAGAATTTTTGTTAATACCATCACAGTCTTCTCTGTGTTTGGTAAGTAGATCTTCTCTTGAAAAGCCGTAAAGACAACGATCACAGAAATAAGTTTTACCGTGATATTTGTTTTGATCATAAAGTAATCTATTTAAATTTTTAATGCAGCAATAGTGATATTTTGTTGTTATTTTGTTTTGGTTCTTTGGAATAATCATCAGGGTTATAGTTGTCATCTATAATTCCTTCTTCATTATTTGGATCGTCTTCGTTCTCTGATTCAACCTCAGTGTCTTAAGATATTAAGATCAAATTAATTCGTTCAATATCTTTTGGTTGTTCTGATATTTTATATGGAAAAACAGATACCTTTTTATTTTTTCCTGTTATAGCATATCCATAAACGTTGATAGCAAGGTTGTTTTGTTTCTCTACTTTGGAAATTTGAGAAATTGGAGTGGGAAAGTCAATGTTATCTTTCTTCAAGAACTCTATACTAGGATACTTTGATAATCTGTCTGTATGATCTGCAGCTGGATTTAAAGCAGAATTTATTGCATGGAACAAACATTTATAATCATTGTTTTTCACATTTATAATTGCTTTCTTATCCGCTACTGCTTTTTTGTAAAGGAATATATGAAGAACCTTTTAACGGCTCGTACTTTGCAATATTTAAGTAAAACGTAACACAGTGATCAATCTCCAATCCAGATGCTGTGTTTGTAAATCTTTCAAGACTCTCTTGTATATTTGCAGATGATTTATCGTACAACTCATATATTTTTTCAGAGTTTAAGATTGCATTTTGCTCGCTGTGTAATACTGCTGTGGTATATTTTTTGGTATCACCATCATCTTTGAATAAATTTACAGTAAGACCTAATTGAAACTTTAATCCATTCATCTCTATCAGCTCTTTGATTATTTGTTTTGCAATAATAGATTTTTTATCACGAAATACATTTTGAGGATCTTTGTATTTATTTACAGATATTTCGTATGCTCTAAAATATCCGCATTTTGGATTGTCAACTAGTTTTAATTTGTCTTCTTTTTTTTCTTCTTTTTGATTTTCTTGCAGCTCTTGGATTACTTTAGCCATTTGTTTTTTGTATTTATCATCTTGATTTAATTCTTTTTTAGCCTGCATTTTCTTCAGTTTTTTAAGCTTTCTTCTTTTCTTAAAACTTTCAAAAGATTTACTTGTTGGTTCTATCTTTTTATCTTCAAAAGGTTGGCTGGTAGTTGCCCTTGTTTTCAAGACTTTATTTTCTTCCTCAAGTAATTCCAATTTTTTCTTAACTAATGCAATTTCTTTAACTTCTGTCCTAAGTGATGCAATTTCTTTAACTTCTTTCCTAAGTGATGCAATTTCTTCCTCAATTTTGGTTGGTTGACCTCCTAATGATTTCAGTGCCATATTTAGTGATTCCTTATCTATTATACCTGTATTATACAGGGATAATAAATTATTTATAGTATCTTTCGTGTCAGACATTTTTTCTCTTTTCTTTATACCTAAAAATATTTTTATTTAATATAAACAATTATTACTATAAATATAAAGCAATGATTCCGTGTCAGTTCCTAAAGATCAGTTCAAACGGTATTTGTACCAAAAAAACTGTTAAAAATTCAAAATATTGTAAAGTTCATAAAAATAGAATGAAAACTTGTAAAATTCTACCTTGTTTAAATTGTGGATTGGGTACTATTGCTCAATTTCAAATTTGTTGTAAACGCGGTGCTTCAACACTTAGAAAATATAACGAATATTGGTATTATAAGGATTATAATAAAGAATGTTAAAAATTTAGATGTATTGAGTATTTATAGTTTAACCTCTATTTTGTAATAAAATTTAAACATCCAAATTAAAAACATTTTCATAATTCAATCTTAAAATCTTTGGTTATTTAGCGCCTGGGACATGCTAAATAACCAGTTTAATTGACTTAATTTTCAGTAAACTGAAAATTTGTGTGTGGTGATTTTAGATTATTTTGGGTGATTTGGGTTTTGGGCCAGAACACCTATAATACATATATATGCAGTACATCAGTATTGTTATTAACAGTTCACAGATATGACGGCAGTACATCAGGATTGTTATTAACAGTTCACAGATATGACGGCAGTACATCAGGATTGTTATTTTCCCACAGATATGACGGCAGTACATCAGGATTGTTATTAACAGTTCACAGATATGACGGCAGTACATCAGGATTGTTATTAACAGTTCACAGATATGACGGCAGTACATCAGGATTGTTATTAACAGTTTACAGATATGACGGCAGTACATCAGGATTGTTATTAACAGTTTACAGATATGACGGCAGTACATCAGGATTGTTATTAACAGTTCACAGATATAACGGCAGTACATCAGGATTGTTATTAACAGTTCACAGATATAACGGCAGTACATCAGGATTGTTGTTAACCGTTCACAGATATGACGGCAGTACATCAGGATTGCTATTAACAGTTCACAGATAAGACAGCAGTACATCAGGATTATTATTAACAGTTCACAGATATGACGGCAGTACATCAGGATTGTTATTATTCACAGATATGACGGCAGTACATCATGATTGTCATTAACAGTTCACAGATATGACGGCAGTACATCAGGATTGCCATTAACAGTTCACAGATATGACGGTAGTACATCAGAATTGTTATTAACAGTTCACAAATATAACGGTAGTACATCAGGATTGCTATTAACAGTTTACAGATATGACTGTAGTACATCAGGATAGCTATTAACAGTACACAAATATAACGGTAGTACATCAGGATTGCTATTAACAGTTCACAGATATGACGGCAGTACATCAGGATTGCTATTAACAGTTCACAGATATGACGGCAGTACATCAGGATTGCTATTAACAGTTCACAGATATGACGGCAGTACATCAGGATTGTCATTAACAGTTCACAGATATGACGGCAGTACATCAGGATTGTCATTAACAGTTCATAGATATGACGGCAGTACATCAGGATTACTATTAACAGTTCACGGATATGAAGGCAGTACATCAGGATTGGTATTAACAGTTTACAGATATGACGGCAGTACATCAGGATTGCTATTAACAATTCACAGATATGACGGCAGTACATCAGGATTGCTATTAACAGTTCACAGATATGACGGCAGTACGTCAGGATTGCTATTAACAGTTTACAGATAAGATGGCAGTTCATCAGAATTGTTATTAACAGTTCACAGATATGACGGCAGTACATCAGGATTGTTATTATTCATAGATATGACGGCAGTACATCGGGATTGTCATTAACAGTTCGCAGATATGACGGCAGTACATCAGGATTGCTATTAGCACTTGACAGATATGACGGTAGTACATCAGAATTGCTATTAACATTTCACAGATATGACTGCAGTACATCAGGATTGTTATTAACAGTTCACAGATATGACGGCAGTACATCAGGATTGTTATTAACAGTTCACAGTTTTGACGGCAGTACGTCATGATTGCTATTAACAGTTCACAGATAAGACGGCAGTACATCAGGAGTGTTATTAACAGTTCACAGATAGGACGGCAGTACATCAGGATTGTTATTTTCCCACAGATATGACGGCAGTACATCAGGATTGTTATAAACAGTTCACAGATATGACGGCAGTACATCAGGATTGTTATTAACAGTTCACAGATATGACGGCAATACATCAGAATTGCTATTAACAGTTCACAGATATGACGGCAGTGCATCAGGATTGTTATAACAGATCACAGATATGACGGCAGTACATCAGGATTGTTATTAACAGTTCACAGATATGACGGCAGTACATCTGGATTGCTATTAACAGTTCACAGATAAGACAGCAGTACATCAGGATTATTCTTAACAGTTCACAGATATGACGGCAGTACATCAGGATTGTTATTATTCACAGATATGACGGCAGTACATCATGATTGTCATTAACAGTTCACAGATATGACGGCAGTACATCAGGATTGTCATTAACAGTTCACAGATATGACGGTAGTACATCAGAATTGTTATTAACATTTCACAAATATAACGGTAGTACATCAGGATTGCTATTAACAGTTCACAGATATGACTGTAGTACATCAGGATAGCTATTAACAGTACACAAATATGACGGTAGTACATCAGGATTGCTATTAACAGTTCACAGATATGACGGCAGTACATCAGGCTTGCTATTAACAGTTCACAGATATGACGGCAGTACATAAGGATTGCTATTAACAGTTCACATATATGACGGCAGTACATCAGGATTTTCCTTTACAGTTCACAGATATGACGGCAGTACATCAGGATTGTCATTAACAGTTCACAGATATGACGGCTGTACATCAGGATTGTCATTAACAGTTCACAGATATGACGGCAGTACATCAGGATTACTATTAACAGTTCACAGATATGACGGCAGTACATTAGGATTGGTATTACAGTTCACAGATATGACGGTAGTACATCATGATTGCTATTAACAATTCACAGATATGACGGCAGTACATCAGGATTGTTATTAACAGTTCACAGATATGACGGTAGTACATCAGGATTGTTATTAACAGTTCACAGATATGACGGTAGTACATCAGGATTGCTATTAACAGTTCACAGATCTGACGGCAGTACATCAGAATTGCTATTAACAGTTCACAGATCTGACGGCAGTACATCAGGATTGCTATTAACAGTTTACAGATAAGACGGCAGTACGTCAGGATTGCTATTAACAGTTCACAGATATGACGGCAGTACATCTGGATTGCTATTAACAGTTCACAGATAAGACAGCAGTACATCAGTTTTATTATAAACAGTTCACAGATATGACGGCAGTACATCAGGATTGTTATTATTCACAGATATGACGGCAGTACATCATGATTGTCATTAACAGTTCACAGATATGACGGCAGTACATCAGGATTGTCATTAACAGTTCACAAATAAGACGGCAGTACATCTGGATTGCTATTAACAGTTCACAGATAAGACAGCAGTACATCAGTTTTATTATAAACACCTCACAGATATGACGGCAGTACATCAGGATTGTTATTATTCACAGATATGACGGCAGTACATCATGATTGTCATTAACAGTTCACAGATATGACGGCAGTACATCAGGATTGTCATTAACAGTTCACAGATATGACGGTAGTACATCAGAGTTGTTATTAACAGTTCACAAATATAACGGTAGTACATCATGATTGCTATTAACAGTTCACAGATATGACTGTAGTACATCAGGATAGCTATTAACAGTACACAAATATGACGCTAGTACATCCGGATTGCTATTAACAGTTCACAGATATGACGGCAGTACATCAGGATTGCTATTAACAGTTCACATATATGACGGCAGTACATCAGGATTGCTATTAGCAGTTCACAGATATGACGGCAGTACATCAGGATTGTCTTTAACAGTTCACAGATATGACGGCAGTACATCAGGATTGTCATTAACAGTTTACAGATATGACGGCAGTACATCAGGATTGTCATTAACAGTTCACAGATATGACGGCAGTACATCAGGATAACTATTAACAGTTCACAGATATGACGGCAGTACATCAGGATTGGTATTAACAGTTCACAGATATGACGGTAGTACATCAGGATTGCTATTAACAATTCACAGATATGACGGCAGTACATCAGGATTGTTATTAACAGTTCACAGATATGACGGTAGTACATCAGGATTGCTATTAACAGTTCACAGATTTGACGGCAGTACATCAGAATTGCTATTAACAGTTCACAGATCTGACGGCAGTACATCAGGATTGCTATTAACAGTTTACAGATAAGACGGCAGTACATCAGGATTGCTATTAACAGTTCACAGATAAGACGGCAGTACATCAGGATTGTTATTAACAGTTCACAGATCTGACGGCAGTACATCAGGATTGCTATTAACAGTTCACAGATAAGACGGCAGTACATCAGGATTGCTATTAACAGTTCACAGATATGACTGCAGTACATCATAATTGTCATTAACAGTTCACAGATATGACGGCAGTACATCAGGATTGTCATTAACAGTTCACAGATATGACGGCAGTACATCTGGATTGCTATTAACAGTTCACAGATAAGACAGCAGTACATCAGTTTTATTATAAACAGTTCACAGATATGACGGCACTACATCAGGATTGTTATTATTCACAGATATGACTGCAGTACATCATGATTGTCATTAACAGTTCACAGATATGACGGCAGTACATCAGGATTGTCATTAACAGTTTACAGATATGACGGCAGTACATCAGGATTGTCATTAACAGTTCACAGATATGACGGCAGTACATCAGGATAACTATTAACAGTTCACAGATATGACGGCAGTACATCAGGATTGGTATGAACAGTTCACAGATATGACGGTAGTACATCAGGATTGCTATTAACAATTCACAGATATGACGGCAGTACATCAGGATTGTTATTAACAGTTCACAGATATGACGGTAGTACATCAGGATTGCTATTAACAGTTCACAGATTTGACGGCAGTACATCAGAATTGCTATTAACAGTTCACAGATCTGACGGCAGTACATCAGGATTGCTATTAACAGTTTACAGATAAGACGGCAGTACATCAGGATTGTTATTAACAGTTCACAGATAAGACGGCAGTACATCAGGATTGTTATTAACAGTTCACAGATCTGAAGGCAGTACATCAGGATTGCTATTTACAGTTCACAGATAAGACGGCAGTACATCAGGATTGCTATTAACAGTTCACAGATATGACTGCAGTACATCATGATTGTCATTACCAGTTCACAGATATGACGGCAGTACATCAGGATTGTCATTAACAGTTCACAGATATGACGGCAGTACATCTGGATTGCTATTAACAGTTCACAGATAAGACAGCAGTACATCAGTTTTATTATAAACAGTTCACAGATATGACGGCACTACATCAGGATTGTTATTATTCACAGATATGACTGCAGTACATCATGATTGTCATTAACAGTTCACAGATATGACGGCAGTACATCAGGATTGTCATTAACAGTTTACAGAGATGACGGCAGTACATCAGGATTGTCATTAACAGTTCACAGATATGACGGCAGTACATCAGGATTACTATTAACAGTTCACAGATATGACGGCAGTACATCAGGATTGGTATGAACAGTTCACAGATATGACGGTAGTACATCAGGATTGCTATTAACAATTCACAGATATGACGGCAGTACATCAGGATTGTTATTAACAGTTCACAGATATGACGGTAGTACATCAGGATTGCTATTAACAGTTCACAGATTTGACGGCAGTACATCAGAATTGCTATTAACAGTTCACAGATCTGACGGCAGTACATCAGGATTGCTATTAACAGTTTACAGATAAGACGGCAGTACATCAGGATTGTTATTAACAGTTCACAGATAAGACGGCAGTACATCAGGATTGTTATTAACAGTTCACAGATCTGAAGGCAGTACATCAGGATTGCTATTTACAGTTCACAGATAAGACGGCAGTACATCAGGATTGCTATTAACAGTTCACAGATATGACTGCAGTACATCATGATTGTCATTACCAGTTCACAGATATGACGGCAGTACATCAGGATTGTCATTAACAGTTCACAGATATGACGGCAGTACATCTGGATTGCTATTAACAGTTCACAGATAAGACAGCAGTACATCAGTTTTATTATAAACAGTTCACAGATATGACGGCAGTACATCAGGATTGTTATTATTGACAGATATGACGGCAGTACATCATGATTGTCATTAACAGTTCACAGATATGACGGCAGTACATCAGGATTGTCATTAACAGTTCACAGATATGACGGTAGTACATCAGAGTTGCTATTAACAGTTCACAAATATAACGGTAGTACATCATGATTGCTATTAACAGTTCACAGATATGACAGTAGTACATCAGGAAAGCTATTAACAGTACACAAATATGATGCTAGTACATCAGGATTGCTATTAACAGTTCACAGATATGACGGCAGTACATCAGGATAGCTATTAACAGTTCACATATATGACGGCAGTACATCAGGATTGCTATTAGCAGTTCACAGATATGACGGCAGTACATCAGGATTGTCTTTAACAGTTCACAGATATGACGGCAGTACATCAGGATTGTCATTAACAGTTTACAGATATGACGGCAGTACATCAGGATTGTCATTAACAGTTCACAGATATGACGGCAGTACATCAGGATTACTATTAACAGTTCACAGATATGACGGCAGTACATCAGGATTGGTATTAACAGTTCACAGATATGACGGTAGTACATCAGGATTGCTATTAACAATTCACAGATATGACGGCAGTACATCAGGATTGTTATTAACAGTTCACAGATATGACGGTAGTACATCAGGATTGCTATTAACAGTTCACAGATTTGACGGCAGTACATCAGAATTGCTATTAACATTTCACAGATCTGACGGCAGTACATCAGGATTGCTATTAACAGTTTACAGATAAGACGGCAGTACATCAGGATTGCTATTAACAGTTCACAGATAAGACGGCAGTACATCAGGATTGTTATTAACAGTTCACAGATCTGACGGCAGTACATCAGGATTGCTATTAACAGTTCACAGATAAGACGGCAGTACATCAGGATTGCTATTAACAGTTCACAGATATGACTGCAGTACATCGGGATTGTTATTAACAGTTCACAGATATGACGGCAGTACATCAGGATAGCTATTAACAGTACACAGATATGACGGTAGTACATCAGGATTGCTATTACCAGTTCAAAGATATGACGGCAGTACATCAGGATTGCTATTAACAGTGTACAGATAAGACGGCAGTACATCAGGATTGCTATTAACAGTTCACAGATAAGACGGCAGTACATCAGGATTGTTATTAACAGTTCACAGATAGGACGGCAGTACATCAGGATTGCTATTAACAGTTCACAGATATGACTGCAGTACATCAGGATTGTTATTAACAGTTCACAGATATGACGGCAGTACATCAGGATAGCTATTAACAGTACACAAATATGACGGTAGTACATCAGGATTGCTATTACCAGTTCACAGATATGACGGCAGTACATCAGGATTGCTATTAACAGTTCACAGATATGACGGCAGTACATCAGGATTGTCATTAACAGTTCACAGATATGACGGCAGTACATCAGGATTGTCATTAACAGTTCACAGATATGACGGCAGTACATCAGGATTGTCATTAACAGTTCACAGATATGACGGCAGTACATCAGGATTGTCATTAACAGTTCACAGATATGACGTCAGTACATCAGTATTGTCATTAACAGTTCACAGATATGACGGCAGTACATCAGGATTACTATTAACATTTCACAGATATGACGGCAGTACATCAGGATTGGTATTAACAGTTCACAGATATGACGGCAGTACTGCAGGATTGGTATTAACAGTTCACAGATATGACGGCAGTACATCAGGATTGTTATCAACAGTTCACAGATATGACGGCAGTTCATCAGGATTGCTATTAACAGTTCACAGATATGACGGCAGTACATCAGGATTGTCATTAACAGTTCACAGATATGACGGTAGTACATCAGAGTTGCTATTAACAGTTCACAAATATAACGGTAGTACATCATGATTGCTATTAACAGTTCACAGATATGACTGTAGTACATCAGGATAGCTATTAACAGTACACAAATATGATGCTAGTACATCAGGATTGCTATTAACAGTTCACAGATATGACGGCAGTACATCAGGATTGCTATTAACAGTTCACATATATGACGGCAGTACATCAGGATTGCTATTAGCAGTTCACAGATATGACGGCAGTACATCAGGATTGTCTTTAACAGTTCACAGATATGACGGCAGTACATCAGGATTGTCATTAACAGTTTACAGATATGACGGCAGTACATCAGGATTGTCATTAACAGTTCACAGATATGACGGCAGTACATCAGGATTACTATTAACAGTTCACAGATATGACGGCAGTACATCAGGATTGGTATTAACAGTTCACAGATATGACGGTAGTACATCAGGATTGCTATTAACAATTCACAGATATGACGGCAGTACATCAGGATTGTTATTAACAGTTCACAGATATGACGGTAGTACATCAGGATTGCTATTAACAGTTCGCAGATTTGACGGCAGTACATCAGAATTGCTATTAACAGTTCACAGATCTGACGGCAGTACATCAGGATTGCTATTAACAGTTTACAGATAAGACGGCAGTACATCATGATTGCTATTAACAGTTCACAGATAAGACGGCAGTACATCAGGATTGTTATTAACAGTTCACAGATCTGACGGCAGTACATCAGGATTGCTATTAACAGTTCACAGATAAGACGGCAGTACATCAGGATTGCTATTAACAGTTCACAGATATGACTGCAGTACATCGGGATTGTTATTAACAGTTCACAGATATGACGGCAGTACATCAGGATAGCTATTAACAGTACACAAATATGACGGTAGTACATCAGGATTGCTATTACCAGTTCACAGATATGACGGCAGTACATCAGGATTGCTATTAACAGTGTACAGATAAGACGGCAGTACATCAGGATTGCTATTAACAGTTCACAGATAAGACGGCAGTACATCAGGATTGTTATTAACAGTTCACAGATAGGACGGCAGTACATCAGGATTGCTATTAAAAGTTCACAGATAAGACGGCAGTACATCAGGATTGCTATTAACAGTTCACAGATATGACTGCAGTACATCAGGATTGTTATTAACAGTTCACAGATATGACGGCAGTACATCAGGATAGCTATTAACAGTACACAAATATGACGGTAGTACATCACGATTGCTATTACCAGTTCACAGATATGACGGCAGTACATCAGGATTGCTATTAACAGTTCACAGATATGACGGCAGTACATCAGGATTGTCATTAACAGTTCACAGATATGACGGCAGTACATCAGGATTGTCATTAACAGTTCACAGATATGACGGCAGTACATCAGGATTGTCATTAACAGTTCACAGATATGACGGCAGTACATCAGGATTGTCATTAACAGTTCACAGATATGACGGCAGTACATCAGTATTGTCATTAACAGTTCACAGATATGACGGCAGTACATCAGGATTACTATTAACATTTCACAGATATGACGGCAGTACATCAGGATTGGTATTAACAGTTCACAGATATGACGGCAGTACTGCAGGATTAGTATTAACAGTTCACAGATATGACGGCAGTACATCAGGATTGTTATCAACAGTTCACAGATATGACGGCAGTTCATCAGGATTGCTATTAACAGTTCACAGATATGACGGCAGTACATCAGGATTGTCATTAACAGTTCACAGATATGACGGCAGTACTTCAGGATTGCTATTAACAGTTCACAGATAAGACGGCAGTACATCAGGATTGTTATTAACAGTTCACAGATAGGACGGCAGTACATCAGGATTGCTATTAAAAGTTCACAGATAAGACGGCAGTACATCAGGATTGCTATTAACAGTTCTCAGATATGACTGCAGTACATCAGGATTGTTATTAACAGTTCACAGATATGACGGCAGTACATCAGGATAGCTATTAACAGTACACAAATATGACGGTAGTACATCAGGATTGCTATTACCAGTTCACAGATATGACGGCAGTACATCAGGATTGCTATTAACAGTTCACAGATATGACGGTAGTACATCAGGATTGCTATTACCAGTTCACAGATATGACGGCAGTACATCAGGATTGCTATTAACAGTTCACAGATATGACGGCAGTACATCAGGATTGTCATTAACAGTTCGCAGTACATCAGGATTGTCATTAACAGTTCACAGATATGACGGCAGTACATCAGGATTGTCATTAACAGTTCACAGATATGACGGCAGTACATCAGGATTACTATTAACATTTCACAGATATGACGGCAGTACATCAGGATTGGTATTAACAGTTCACAGATATGACGGCAGTACTGCAGGATTGGTATTAACAGTTCACAGATATGACGGCAGTACATCAGGATTGTTATCGACAGTTCACAGATATGACGGCAGTTCATCAGGATTGCTATTAACAGTTCACAGATATGACGGCAGTACATCAGGATTGTCATTAACAGTTCACAGATATGACGGCAGTACTTCAGGATTACTATTAACAGTTCACAGATATGACGGCAGAACATCAGGATTGCTATTAACAGTTCACAGATATGACGGCAGTACATCAGGATTGCTATTAACAGTTCACGGATATGACGGCAGTACATCAGGATTTTTATTAACAGTTCACAGATATCACGGCAGTACATCAGGATTGCTATTAACAGTTCACAGATAAGACGGCAGTACATCAGGATTGCTATTAACAGTTCAAGGATATGACGGCAGTACATCAGGATTTTTATTAACAGTTCACATATATGACGGTAGTACATCAGGATTGCTATTAACAGTTCACAGATCTGACGGCAGTACATCAGGATCGCTATTTACAGTTCACAGATATGACGGCAGTACATCTGGATTGCTATTAACAGTTCACAGATAAGACGGCAGTACATCAGGATTGCTATTAACAGTTCACAGATAAGACGGCAGTACACCAGGAGTGTTATTAACAGTTCACAGATCTGACGGCAGTACATCAGGATTGCTATTTACAGTTCACAGATAGGACGGCAGTACATCAGGATTGCTATTAACAGTTCACAGATAAGACGGCAGTACATCAGGATTGCTATTAACAGTTCACAGATATGACGGCAGTACATCAGGATTGCTATTAACAGTTCACAGATATGACGGGAGTACATCAGTATTGCTATTAACTGTTCACAGATATGACGGGAATACATCAGGACTGCTATATTTTAAGATTTGTTCAAATACATTTTTTTTTATATTAACCTGATAAACTAAACTAAATGAGCTAGTTCTATACTGTATTATATCAGGACCCGTTTATATTACACTTCTATCTACAGTCCCCGATTATATGATGAATTTGCTAGACCACTATACTTTCAATCGGATATGACCGGAACTTTCTCAACGTATGGAATACCATGACTGTCTTACGTTGTTGCCGATGAATATATTTTAAAAATAAATATATTATGTAAATGCATCTTTATATGTGGTAGAAAAGTATGTATATGCAGTAGATTATTCATTATATGCGATAGATAAGTCATTGTATGTAGTAGATACTCCATTATATGCAGTCCAGTTATCACTATGTGTAGTGCATTTATTACTATATTCAGTAGTTTGTCTAATATATGAGGTCCTTTGAACATTTTATGAAGTAGGTTTGTATTTATATGCAGTGCTTCTGTTGACTGTATATGTAGTACTTATTCTAATATACTTGGTGGATACGTCTTTATATTCGTTGGTTTTAATTGAATTATTTTCAGTACAAACGGCTTTATATGTGGTGCATTTCTTATGATATGCAGTGCTTTTTCTATGATATGCAGTGCTTTTTCTATGATATGCTGTTTTTTTTATTATTATGATGATTGAGATCAATCGGAACACTCGTTTTTTAAGATGTTGCGATTTATCTCATCATCATAATGATAATACCACAGCATATAATAGAAAAAGAACTGCATATCATAAGAAATGTACTACGAATAAAGCCGTTTGAACCGAATACAATGCAATTGAAACCACCGAATATAAAGACGTATCCACCACGTATATTAAAATGTGTACCACATATAAACTTCAACGTCAACAGAAGCACAGCATATAAATACCCACCTACTTCATATTATGTTCAAAGGACCTCATACAGTTCTTTGGGGTGTATAGAATCATTGGTAGTAAAGAATCATTTCCTATTTAAATTCATTTTTCTCAGCTCATATATTTTAGATTATTTTAAAACTTTCCAGGCTTGAAGATATATCATATAAGCATACATTTATTCAACGGTGAAATTATTTGGGACATTTTTCCGTGCAAAATATATCACTACGTGCAACACCTCTCAGAAAAAAATAATTCTATACTTCCTGAATGAAGTGTGATTTTGAAACGAAAAATTCATACTGTCTCTATAAAATCAGAAATAAATATTTGCTGTTTTAACAAATGTTAGGGACAAAAGTCAAAATGCAATAATCAATAAAGGTAACTTGTTGAAGTTTGGCACTTTTAAGGATAAAATGAAATTATGTAAATATTGGTGCAAAAACGCCTATTAAAAAATCACAGTTTCAGGACAATAATTTTAGTAATTTTGCTTTCATACAACTCAAAGTGTAAATATAAATCAGAATTTAAATAAACATTTCCCTGTCATTTTAAAATTAGACGTTTAACCCAAGTGATTCTATACCCCACAAAGCACTGTATATTAGAAAAACTACTGCATATAGTAATAAATGCCCTACATATTATGATAACTCTATTTTTTTCCTCAGTCTATCCAGAAGTTGAATCGCTAAGCCCAGATTTCCGTGAATTTTGGGAATTCCGACCTGAATTTTGGCCGGAAGTAAAATGTGTTAATTCATCGTTTTCCAATTAATGTTTATCAAATATCAACTTTCAACGTTTTTTTATGCTGTTCTCTATTTTGTTTTCAGTCTATCCAGAAGTTAAATCGCTAAGCCCAGTTTTCCGTGAATTTTGGGAATTCCGCCCTGAATTTGAGCCGGAAGCAAAATGTGTTAATTCATCGTTTCCTATTTAATGTTTATCAAATAATGCATGTATATTGAAAGAGGAACACAAAACTGACCGATCTGTGACCTAATTTTCATTAAAACACTCCAATCAGTAGATTAATTCCACGCACAAACGTTTCTCCATTGACCTGACACAGTAAGTGAAATTGAAATGGATGTCTGAGTGTTTGCGCTGAATGTATAGATTAAATTTAAACGAAATGAAAACACTAATTATTCGTACTCATTCGTACCACACCCGTTTCGTATCAATATCGTTACCTCTGTCGATTGATAATTTTAGTTGATGAACACTGTCTGTAGTTGATGAACTCTGTCTGTAGTTGATGAACACTGTATGTAGTTGATAAACACTGTCTGTAGTTGATGAACACTGTCTGCAGTTGATGAACAATGTCTGTAGTTGTTGAACACTCTCTGTAGTTGATGAACACTGTCTGTAGTTGATGAACACCGTCTGTATTCATGGAAATGAAGCGTAACTTGAAGTATGTTACTTGTTAAGTGAAACAATTTCAAATAACAAAACATGTTTATTTGTTTGTTTTTTTATAAAATAATTGATCAACGAGAATAATACATACTTCAAAAGTGTAGTACATGTACGTCTTTATATTAAAACATTTAAAAGTTCAGCATGTTGCTTTTATAACTAAAAAAACAAAAATAGAACCCTTTCTAGACTTACTTCTTGCTTTTCATCCCAGACAATGGTGGACAACATGGTGGTGATGGCTACATACTTAAATCATCTGAAAGATGGTATACTTTCAAACAAGTACACAAATACCACAAGGGGGGCATCTAGGGAGAGGGAAGGGTAAGTTTGTTTGGATGCGTTGGCTGAGTGTGTTGGGGGGTGGGGGGGGGATTGGGACAGTGTTTATTTTTTTTTATTTTTTTTTAAAGGACATCTTTAAAAAAGAAATGAGTTATTATCTAGTTATTGTCACCGTAGAGCATTAACTAATTTTACCGTATTATGCATATATCACGGGGATGAGCCTCCAGAGAGGGGGAATGGAAGTGTGTGTCGCAGAGCGAGCGTGCGTAAGCGTGGGGACTGGGACAAACAAGGAAAGGAAAGCACCTTTTGCACAGTTTTACGGGATGTACGGGATGGGCTAGGTGGATGATGAAGAATGATGAATGAGTGAGTTGTATGTGTGTTTGTGTTTGTGTGTGTGTTTGTGTTTGTGTGTTTGTGTTTGTGTGTGTGTTGGGTGTGGTATGGAATGAGGGGACCGGGTCAAAGCATTTCATTTTATAAAGAGACATGTTCCTACAGCAAGGACATTTTTATAAATCGTTATCTACTGTCACTGTTACTGTAAACTCCATAGCGACATAGCTGTTAACAGTTATAATAACATATTAATCAAACCCTAGAATGCGCTGAACAGTGAAAATAGTCCTTAAAAATCATTTCGTCTAACTTAATCCTACCTTTTTACAAACACATATTTTTTCAAACCAAGATGGCAGAAGCAGGTAAAAATATTTTATAATAATGCCAAGCTATCTGTTAACCAGGTTTATGAACATTTTTTAACATATGAAGCGATTGTCGTCAAGGCGATCCATTATCACCATACATTTTATTTGATATGCTGAATTTTTAGCAATAAAAATAAGGAATAATAGTAAGATAAAGGGCATACATATTAACATTTACGAATTTAAACTATCACAGTTCGCAGATGACACTTCAGTCATTCTAGAAGGCTCAGAGACCTCGCTCAATGAAATTCTTAATGAAGTATCGTTCTTTGTAAGTACATCTGGTTTAAGGATTAATTTCGATAAAACGCAGGTTGTCTGGATTGGAATCAAAAAATACAGTAAACTAGACTCAATTAAAACACGATGGAAGCTGGCTTGGGAAACCAATCAATTTAAATTATTAGGTATTAATTTTAATGTATAGCTTGACAGGATATTATATATTAAATAGACTGTTAAGATTTTGAAGATTCAGAATTTAATTAAGCTTTGGAAACGTAGATATTTAACTCAGTAATAAAAACGCTATTATTACCCGTTCTTAATCATTTATTCATTTCACTTCCACACCCTAGCGATTACATTACAACAAAACATTCAGTAAAATGTTCTAAACATTTCTTTGGGAGGGTCAAGCTAAAATAAACAGTAGTGTTTTGATTAAACAGTATAGTGAGGGAGGGTTGAAAATGATCAATCTGAAAACATTTATATATGGGTTAAAATCAACATTGGATAAGAATTCAACATTAAAACATATACTAAAAGAATGTCATACCCGATTATTTCCAGCAATATCCAACAGTTTTTGAAAATAAGAAAGGATCCCATGACATGTATCTAATCTTAAACAAAAACTTGCATCAACCAACTGCAAAAGCCAAACGGGAAGAGATGTATTATATACATGTAGAAGATGAAACCTGGAAACAAATTTATATAGCTCCTTTCAAATGTGCACAGAGTACAACATTACAATGGTTCCAAATACGAATTAACCACAGAATACTCCCTACTAGAAGATTTTTACATAAGATAAACATACTTGATAGTACATTATGTAAATATTGCCAGCAAGAAGAGACTTTAACTCATATGCTTTGGGCCTGTCCAGAAACCCAATCTCTACTCACCAAAGTTAAACGTCGGCTTTTAACAAGTAACGTTGACATATCATTAGTGGAAGAATCATTTATATTTAATATTGGAAATAAAAATGTCCTCTGAAGAGCTATACATACTTCTAGAAACCAAATATTATATTTCTTTACCAAGCGTTTGTAAAGCCAATTATGCATCGAGGATCTAAGAATAGAATTAAAAAATGCGTTGTAACACGATATAAAAAGCTTGCTGTGTTTGGCAATATATGGATTGAACTCATGAATAAGTATTTGTTTGTTTTTATCAGCCAGACAACCGGCATCTCAGAAATTCTTGTGTTTACCAAGGCACCTGCATAGTAACAAATACAATTGGTTTTAGTTATTGTAATGCTAATGATGGCAGTGTAGATCTAAGTGGTTTGGAACTTATGGAGATGGATGGAGTGATGAAAACACTATATGTATTTTTGTGTTTTTTCTTTTTTTGTTAAATTTAAATATTCTTTGTAAGCATCTTTTTTACTGTTTTAAAAAAAACATTCCCAAAAGTAACATGGTAAATCAAAAACTTACAGTCCTAAAAACGATATATATTCTTTCGAATATTGCCTGTCATTATTGTATACATATATTGTACATAATAAATTCTGAACATTGTGTGTTTACTGTAAATTATAGCATTGTTGCTAAAAAAAAGAAAAAAAAGAAAAGATGGCAGACGCAGGAAAGATTCTGAAAACAACACAGACAACCGTGATACACGTAGATTGCGTTGGTAATGTTTATGTTATCATTTAGCAACAGAGAAGAACATGCAAAACTTCCGGTTTCTAAATATTGTAACGTTTTATGTTATAGAACTAACGGCTGTAGATGCGTTTTATAAGTTGTATAAGTTCTATTTTTTTGGATAATTGCTGCATCATTTTTTGTTGGACTTGAAAACCAACTTGATCACATGTATTTCTATTTCTATGGTTCAATATTATTTTGTTTTCGTACGAAGCCATATAGTTGACATATATTATGTTAGGATAATGTGAACGTTTACATCAAATATCTTATCTTTATGGATTTAAAATTGTTATTAATTACTGTAACAGTTAGCTAAAGAATGATTATTATTATTTTTATTATTATTATTTTTATTATTATCAGTCAGGGGTGTAACTGATTGAAGTTATTTTCTAATAACTTTAATGGGTTATTTTATCAATAATTCAGGAGTTTTCTCCCTTTGAATACAGTTCGATAGATAACTTAAATAAGTTATGAGTAAATGTAAACACCTTTCCAAGGGAAACAACTTATTTATATGATTGTTTAATTAACACTTCATTGTAAGATTTAAGTCCCTTGCTGGAATAACTATATTCAGTTATCAGTACTGCCCTGTCAACTATGCTAAATCAGTGAGCCTACAGAAAATGTGTTATGAAAATGGTAAGTATGCATGAAATAGATCGCTATTATGGGTAACATGTTTGATAGAATATGTTTGAATAAAAAGGTTAAAACATGTTACAATTGTATGGGAAGTAACCCAATAGGTCTCTGCCATTAAGATGGTTTTCATTTTAATATACCATACATTTAGTTTCTTACACATGTAAACTTAAAATGATACAGGTAACACATCAATAAAATGATCAACATAATCATGTAATATGTATAAACAGATTGCGATGTGTCTCAGTCTTATGCATCAGGCAAAAGTTAGAAAAATAACTTGTTTAGGTTATTAGAGTTTTGGAGCTTTTTTTTCTCAAAATAACTGAAATAAGTTTCAGGTATTCATCTGTTTGTAAATCTGTTTTCTATCAAAACAATAATATTCCTGCAACATCTGATATTTTTTATAGTTCTTTCATCTTTGTTGTTAACTAATTTGCCCTAAATTCTTCTCCGCAAGGTTTAGCAATAGTTTATTCAAGCTTTTAATTGTCAGGGCAGTAACTGATATTAGTTACCTACTAATAACTGAAATGAGTTACATAATAATATGGAGAAAGTAGCAAAATAGTTTAAAGACGTTATTTCTGAAAAGTTCATCACCATATTTCACTTGTGGCCATAGGCATTGTTTAAGGGTAAAACATAACTTGTTAAAGTTATTTAGTAAATAACTGAAATCGGTACAAAATAAATAAGTTATTTCTGAAAAGTTTACCATAGTTCACATTTGGCCATAGGCATGTGTTTTTTGGGGGTAAATCATAACTTAAGTTATTTAGTAATAAATCAATTACACCTCTGAACTTATCCCCAAATTAAAACAAGACTGAAGTGTCTACATAATGTGGGTTGGACAGTCTTCCTTTTCAGTCGTATATGTTGGTCCCATTCCTAATCTTAACAAGACTCAGTGTTTTTGGGGGCTGTTTTAATAGCCGTTTTTCGGTCATATTTCTAATGCCAAAACATATCTTTTTTTACCCAATTTTGAAGAAATAGAAACAATTTTGGTAAATATGTCACATTTATAGAGTACAAAACGCTTTTAATTGCCTCCGTTGACTTGGTGTACAGTTAACAGTATTAATGATAAAATTCTGACATTAATGTTTTAATGGATCTATTTCCTTGTTTACGAAAATTCGCGCTAAAATTCCCAATTGTTATGTTCCCAAAAAAAGAAAAAACAACAAAAAAACAACAACAACAACAACAAAAAACAAACACTGAGAGTTGTCAGAAGATAGCAGAGCTCACCTTGTGTGGGCAAAGTGGGAAAAGTTCACCCCTCTTCTTAAGTAATGTCCTAGAATCTCTGTTATGAACTATAGATCGGTTACTTTAACATGTGTTTCTTGTAAAATACGTGAATCAGAGAAAGCATTTTTTTCCACTTGAATTCAGAACATTTGATCAGCAAAAATCAATATGGCTTTGTAAAAGATAACAATGACTAACAAACCTGCTAGAAACTCTAGAATCAGTCACTAATGATTAAGACAATGGTATATTATATCCTAAAAAAATTGTATATCTTGTCTAACAAAGTGCATTTGATTCAGCTGAACTTGAGAGACAGTTAGTGAAATTGGAGGCTTAAGGGTTACAGGGTAAGGTTTTAAATTGGATAAACGATTTTCTGACTGGACGTTAACAAGCAGTAGTTATTAGAGGCCAGTCATCTACGGAAAAAGACGTCTTAAGTGGAGTACCCCAAGGATCAGTATTGGGGCCTCTTTTGTTTATACTCTTTATAAATGAACTACCAGATATTAAAATCACATTTTTTGGCGGATGATACAAAGATTTTCAATTCATGTAAATATATGAATATATTACAAGATGATTTAAAAACATAACAATCATGGTCAAATATATGGCTTCAGAGATTTAATGTAGCCAAGTGTAAAATAATCCATTTGGTTATGATGCTCCAGAAATACTTACAAATTAAAACATAAAGACATTGAAAATTCAGATTAAAAAAGGGATTGGGGAGTTATTATCAGTAAGAATAGAAAGCCAAATGAGCAGTGTAGTGCAGCAGCAAAGAAAGCGCTGCAACGATACGCTTATTAGAAAACAGTGATAAAATAAGCTTTTTTATTATATATACCAGTTATGTACGTCCTCTATTATAATATTGTATTCAGGCTTGGAGTTCTTATTATCGTAAGGATATTGAATGTTTAGAAAAGAATACATCATCGAGCAACCAAACTAGTACAAGAGCTAAGAGATCTCAGATATGAAAAAATACTTTCAGCTTTAAATATGTACTCTTTTGAACAGGGACGTGTCAGAGGCGATCTCATCGAAACATTCAAGATACTGAAACATAAATATGATCTGGACTCTTCATCATTGTTTAAAGTTACTGATCATACCACACATGCAACGAAAGGACACAGTATGAAGTTATTTAAGCCGAGGCTTGTAAAAGGTCTGTCTTTGAGACAAAACTTCTTCAGCATACGAGTGATAAATCAATGAAACAGATACTCTATCATAAATGAATATCATCAGGATCACGAACATGTAAAAAGATTGTCTGTTTACAAAGTGTACAGTTATATAACATTATTAAGTGACTTATATTTTTAAGTGTCATGGGTTTAACATTAATACTACATCACTCTGCAGTCAACGAGGTCATGCAGCAGGACATTTTCGTTTACAGTAATATTAATTATGTCTATTTGCAAAACATAATGGCTTCCAGAGATGTGCTCTGTGCTTCTATATTTTTAAGTTACATAAAATATAACTCAAATAAGTTATATCAATGACTGCAGATCGAGGTTCAAATACAAAACATACACAATGGACAGGGAACTATTAGCATAATTAGCATATTAGAATCCAACTCTTCTTTCTGAAAACTGGGTCGTATTACAAATGATAAGCGGCATGCACAGTTTAGAAAGGTGTATTCACATAACATGCCTCTTGACTCTACTGTCACACCACACAGATTCGTCAGAACACAGATTCACAGAAACTCATTTATAAAATTTAAAATGTTATCAAAGTTATAAACAAAAAATGACATTTATGATGTTAATCTTTTCTGTTTTACAAGTAATCACATCATCAATATTATGCGGTTAAAATGTTTACCATTTTTAAGTTCCATTTAAAATGTTACATCGACAGGGTACATAGACAGTAAGTAGTGTTAACTATTTAAAGTTACTTGCTAAATAACTTATACAAGTTATCTAAATAACTTATACAATTTATCTAACTTAAACACGTTATTTCTTAATCTGAAGGGTCCAACATAACTCCTACAAGTTATTGTTTATTATTTACCACACATATAAATAACTAGATGTATCAGGAGGTTGATTAATATGTCATTAGCTTAGTTTAAACGAAAGATTCCCCTATTTTTGTTGGGTCATCCTTGTGTTGGTTATTACATATTAATATTGATAATGAAGAAAAATAACTTAAATAAGCTATTTCTGAATAATTAACCACATTTCACGTGTAGCCATAGGCATGTATCTTTGGGGGTAAAACATAACTTGTTTAAGTTATTTAGTAAAGTGATAAGTTATTTCTGAAAATAAATATAAAAGTCGAACATGAAATGGAGCTTTCACAGAACACAGTAAACACAAAAACACGCAAAACGACAAACATTACGTGGTCTCGCCTTAATTCCATTAAGCGATGGGAAAGGTTATGTTAGCAGGATTTTATAAGCGATATTTCGACAATAAAACACGTTTAAAAACATTGTTTATTGAAACAAAACGTGATAACCTGTTTAAAATTACATATTACATGTTTTAATTTGACAATTTGCAAACGTTTTATGCCGGAATTAAGGTTTTAAGCCAACCCCGTAGTGGAGTGCGTAGTCCAGTGCTACAGCGCCGAACTCCAGATCGAGAGGTGGCGGGTTCGATCCTCGCCGCGGCCACGTTATTTATCCTTGAGCAAGATAATTAATCCACATTGCTTAGTACTGGTTCTATACAGGAAGCCATCGAGAGTGATTAATATAAGTTGCAATAACTTGTTTCGCAATCGATGTAAAAATAAATATGTTTTAACTATTAACCCCGTTTTCCCTTCTTGGAGCAGGGGTTGGATGGGGTATGAAAGTTAATACTCGGAACACGTAATGGTTAATAAGGAATAAAGGTATCACACACACAAAACAGGTTGACAGTAGGGCTATCACCTTGGAACGGTCAGTGGCAAAATAGGCCACTTGGGTGTTTAAACCAGTTTATAGGACGCCTCACACTTATCCTACTTCATCCCAAAATACGGGACAGTGTAAATAAAGAAACCCCGTCATGAACTATTCTCTAACCAAAAAGGCAGCATGTGTTTAACATGTGTTTCTTGTAAAAAAATTGAATCAATATTCAAAGAAAGCATGCTTGTTCACTTGAATTCAGAAAATGTGATCAGCAAAAATCAACATATCTTTGTAAAAGGTAGCTACAGATGTTGTATATCTTGACTACCGAAGTGCACTTGATTCAGTTGAACAAGAGACTTTTATTTAAACTGGATACAGGCTTACGGGATACAGGGTAAGGTCTTTTAATGGATAAAAGGTACCCAAGGATAAGTATTGGGGCCTCTTATGTTTATACTCTTTATAAATGAACTACCATATATTATTGGCAGTAAATCACAGCTTTTTTGTGAATGATACAAAGATGTTCAATTCCTGTAAAAATATGAATATATTACAAGATGATTTAAATACATTACAATCATGGTCAGATCTAGGGCTTCCGAGATTTAAGTAGCCAAGTGTGAACCAATCCATTTTGGTAATGATAATGCAGAATATATAAACAATATAGATATTGAAAATTCAGATTCAGAAAGTGATTAGGGAGGTATTATCAGTAAAACTGGAAAGCCAAGTAAGCAGTGTAGTGCGGCAGCAAAGAAAGCGATGCAAGGTCTCGGTTATTTGAAAATAATTTTTAAACACTCTGATAAAAAAATCTTTATTATTATATATACCAGTTATATACGTCCTCTATTAGAATATTGTGTTCAGGTTTGGAGCCCTTATTATCGTAAGCATATTTCATGTTTAGAAAAAATATACCACCGAGAAACCAAACCAGTACCAGTGCTAAGAAATCTCAGAAAGACTTTCAGCTTTAAATAAGTACTCTCTTGAACAGAGACGTGTAAGAACCTCATCGAATGATTCAAGATACTGATTTGGACTCGGGATTTGGAATATGGGACACAAGAGGTATTGCCTATTCCTTAAATTCCCATAAAAATGTAAATGTAAAACCGAACATACGGCAAAATACAGCGGTGTTTCGAATATTTGGTGAATCGTTAAAGACCTAGATATTAAAGGTCCAGCGATTAACCAAAAACTCCGAAAAAAACACACAATACAAACATATGTACGCTCTGCTTTGAGTAACGAGTCTTGTTGATATTTAAGACATGGGTCAATTTGTATTGCCAGGAAGGCTATCCTATTCAGGAATAAGATGGACATTCTTGAAAAGAGATAACTATGAATGTTTGAAAATGGATACAAAAACATATATATTTGCTGGATGGTTTCGTTAACTGTATCAGTTGATAAATGTATCGCATCGTGAGCCCTGTATATCGTGATACGTATCGTATCGTCATGTAGGAGTATCGTTGCTGCCCTATCAGATATGGCAGTATAAAACAATGTTCGATGCTATCTTCAAAACTATAAAGTATCAGGTAGTATTTAGCGAATACCTAATACAATATGCAAATAATATTTGCTATTGAAATAAAACTTGTTATTTTGTCATTAACACCGGTGCTAAACTAGATAAGCTAAAAAGAACAAAATACATGTATAAACAGATACATTATCAAAATGAATATCATCAGGATCACGAACATGTTAAATGATTGCCTGTTCCAATCAGGTTTTTAAAAATAGAACAACTCAAATAAGATTTCATAACTGTGTACAGTTATATAACTTTATTAAGTTGCTTATATGTTTAAGTGCCATGGGTTTAACATTAAGAGGGCATCACTCTGTAGTCAACATGGTCACTCAGCAGAACATTTTTTTAAAGTAATATTAACTAGAACTACCAGTGAAGGTGATGAATACCCCGCGTTTTTGCTCTAGCCGATGATGGGCAAAATCAAGAATAATAAATGTTTAAAATATGTGTTAATTTTTTAATGTAAAAGAAATTCTCATTAAAACAAAGGTCCACAGTTGTGTAAAAAAATTAATTGCAGAATCGAAAACCCATAAATGCAGAGATACATCATACCATCACGTGTGAACTGTATGTTAGGTGTAATAACAATCCTTGAAACGTGTTAAAGTGAAAGCCACATGAAGTTGATTATTCAAATAAATAATTAGTCAAATAAAGGGTCATGATTCTGTAATAAATTAGGCATCAGCAATTTGTTATTCACAAGGACATAAGGTAAACAGTTGTTATGTGTACATGAAGTTTGGGAACACTCAATTCGAAAATGTTTGATTCTATAATAAATTAGGCAATCAATGATGGGTGATGTACAGGGAAATAAGGTCATCAGGTGTTATGTGTATATGAAGTTTGTGAACAATACATTCAGAAGTGTTTGTGATATGCAAGTATTACAACTGTGTTACGCGACGGGACGGGACGGGACGGGGACGGGACGTGACGGGACGTGACGGGACGGGACCGGTGATATAAAGGGACATAATTTCATCAGTTGTTATGAGCATATGAAGTTTGGAAGCAATCCATTCAAAAGTGTTTGAGATATGCAAGTATTAACAATGATTATTATTATATTATTTTTATTATTATTATTGCTTTTATTATTATTATTATTACTATTTTTATTATTATTATTACTATTATTATTATAATTATAATTATTATTATTATATATATTTATTTATTTTTTATTATTATTATATTTATTATTATTATTTATTTTTTTATTATTATTATTATTATTATTACTATTATAATTATAATTATTATAATTATTATTATTATTATAAAATTATTTTTTATTATTATTATAATTATTATTATATATATTTTTTTATTATTATTATTACTATTATATTAATTTTACTATTGTTATTTTATTATTATTATTATTATTATTATTTATTATTATTACTATTATTATTATTATTATAATTAATTATTTATTTTACTATTTTTATTATTATTATTAATAAAATTATTATTATTATCACTATTATTATTATTAGTATTATTATTAGTATTATTATTAAAATTATTATTAGTAGTAGTAGCAGTAGTATTGAATTATGGAACATGTACTGAAAAAATCTATGTTTCCATATGCTACTGACCTATGTTTGAAGATCATATGATTTAAACTGTAACTTATCAGTATTATTATACTGTCTGTATAGCTTATCAGTATTATTATACTGTCTGTATAGCTTATCAGTATTATTATACTGTCTGTATAACTTATCAGTATTAGTATACTGTCTGTATAGCTTATCAGAATTATTATACTGTCTGTATAGCTTATCAGTATTATTTATACTGTCTGTATAGCTTATCAGTATTATTATACTGTCTGTATAACTTACCAGTATCATTATACTGTCTGTATAGCTTATCAGTATTATTATACTGTCTGTATAACTTATCAGTATTATCATACTGTGGACAAGATAGTCTCGAGTACACCGTAATGAGCATAACCATTGTGTCAGGTCTAGTTAGTTACACTTACGCCAATTAGGCGCTGTATGTTTCCATATATATTTGACCTATGATTCAAGATAAACTAATTAAATCCTTGTACAGCATGTTTTATTGTTATGGCAAGATTGTCTCGAGTAGGTCTAGGGGGCATAACCATTGAATCATACGTAGTTAGTTACCATACCGTTAAAATTAACGCCAATCAGGCACTGAACAACGAACACATATCGCATGTTCCCATATGTAACTAACATGGAGTGAGATAATCAAATTACATCCTGATATGAATGAAGTGTAATTTCCTGTCGCCGCGTTTTCGGCTTGGAAATAAGTATACGACTGAAGCACATTCCAGGAAGACATAGTGTAATCTGATTCCTAGTTCAAAGATAATTGGACTATTATACGCTATCGGCAATTATTTAAACAAAATGACGTTTGACGTAAACAGGAAAAGCTATTTTTTATATTCGAACTTTGCTTTGAGATGAGTATTTATCCATGATGTTATTGTTTCGAATGCGCATTTTTGAATGAGCATGAGGTTGGTTGGAAAATATTCCAATTTTAAAATCGCTACTGATAACGTGCGCATTGATCTAGACATGCTAGACGTGCAATACATGTGCATGTGAAATGCATCTGCATGTTCGATATAGCTATATGAGTTAAATACATATTATTCCGTAACACCATAGTTATGCATGATGAGCTAATACACATATGCATAGTATTTACATGTGTATTTATCCACATGCGTACTATGTCTATATATGCAATTTATTCATATATTGTATTTTTCGAAAATTAATAAATGACAACTCTAATAATGTGTCTCTATGTTTTATCTTAGATTCATGCACATGTAATTAAACAATAACACATATAAGGCGTGTATGTGTTACGCTGATCAGCGTAACACATATACGCCTTATATGTGTTATTGTAGCTCTTTCTGTTTTACATGTTTATGCAATTTCATCGTTACCGTCGTTAAAACAAGCCCGGTCTTCACCCTAATATTGGAACGACGAACAAAGTGTACATTATTCATAATAACACATTATATCCATCTCAAAAACTTCCAAACGACCTTCAAATAATACGTTTAATGATACCAACGTATTTTTATTAATGGTGGAGGCAGGAAGTAATGATAATATTAACTGCTGTATGCGACTTAAACGACACAAAGAACATCTATTTGACTAAATAATACACCGAACGAAATAACATTTGGATTATTTATTGTATATTACTTTCATACGAAGATTTACAGGGCTTTTTTTCTCGAATAATCTCAACTTTTGAAAAATACATGAGATCGGACTGATTAAGAGTTCTCCATAGGAAATCTGGATTCAATATTGCACATATGGTCTCTCTGGCTGATTCAGAGTTCTCCATAGGAAATCTGGACTCAATATTGCATATATGCTCTCCCTGGCTAATTCAGTGTTCTTCATAGAAAATCGAGACTCAATATTGTATATAAGCTTTCTCTGACTGATTCAGTGTGCTCCAAGTAAATCTGGACTGAGCATTATATATAAGCTCTCTATGACAGTTTCGGTGTTCTTCATAGGAAATCTGGACTCAATATTGTAAATATGCTCTCTCTGGCTGATTCAGTGTTCTCCATAGGAAATCTGGACTCAATATTGTATATATGTTCTCTCTGACTGATTCAGTGTTTTCCATAGGAAATCTGGACTCAATATTGTAAATATGCTCTCTATGCCTGATTCAGTGTTCTCCATAGGAAATCTGGACTCAGTATTGTATAATTATATGCTCTCTCTAGCTGATGTAGTATTCCCATAGGAAATCTGGACTCAGTACTGTATACATGTATATGCTCTCTCTGGCTGATTCAGTGTTCTCCATAGGAAATCTGGACTCAATATTGTATATATGCTCTCTCTGACTGATTCAGTGTTCTCCATGACTGATTCAGTGTTCTCCATAAGAAATCTGGACTCAATATTGTATATATGCTCTCTCTGAATGATGCAGTATTCTCCATAAGAAATCTGGACTCAATATTGTATATATGCTATCTCTGACTGATGCAGTATTCTCCATAGGAAATCTGGACTCAATATATTATATATGCTCTTTCTGACTGATGCAGTATTCTCCATAAGAAATCTGGACTCAATATTGTATATATGCTCTCTCTGAATGATGCAGTATTCTCCATAAGAAATCTGGACTCAATATTGTATATATGCTCTCTCTGACTGATTCAGTATTCTCCATAGAAAATCTGGACTCAATATATTATATATGCTCTCTCTGACTGATGCAGTATTCTCCATAAGAAATCTGGACTCAAGATTGTATATATGCTCTCTCTGAATGATGCAGTGTTCTCCATAGGAAATCTGGACTCAGTATTGTATACATGTATATGCTCTCTCTGACTGATTCAGTGTTCTCCATAAGAAATCTGGACTCAATATTGTATATATGCTCTCTCTGACTGATTCAGTGTTCTCCATAAGAAATCTGGACTCAAGATTGTATATATGCTCTCTCTGAATGATGCAGTATTCTCCATAGGAAATCTGGACTCAATATATTATATATGCTCTCTCTGACTGATGCAGTATTCTCCATAAGAAATCTGGACTCAAGATTGTATATATGCTCTCTCTGACTGATTCAGTATTCTCCATAGGAAATCTGGACTCAATATTGTATATATGCTCTCTCTGACTGATTCAGTATTCTCCATAGGAAATCTGGACTCAATATATTATATATGCTCTCTCTGACTGATGCAGTATTCTCCATAAGAAATCTGGACTCAAGATTGTATATATGCTCTCTCTGAATGATGCAGTGTTCTCCATAGGAAATCTGGACTTAGTATTGTATACATGTATATGCTCTCTCTGGCTGATTCAGTGTTCTTCATAAGAAATCTGGACTCAATATTGTATATATGCTCTCTCTGACTGATTCAGTGTTCTCCATAAGAAATCTGGACTCAAGATTGTATATATGGTCTCTCTGAATGATGCAGTATTCTCAATAGGAAATCTGGACTCAATATATTATATATGCTCTCTCTGACTGATGCAGTATTCTCCATAACAAATCTGGACTCAAGATTGTATATATGCTCTCTCTGACTGATTCATTATTCTCCATAGGAAATCTGGACTCAATATATTATATATGCTCTCTCTGAATGATGCAGTATTCTCCATAAGAAATCTGGACTCAATATTGTATATATGCTCTCTCTGACTGATTCAGTATTCTCCATAGGAAATCTGGATTCAATATATTATATATGCTCTCTCTGACTGATGGAGTATTCTCCATAAGAAATCTGGACTCAAGATTGTATATGCTCTCTCTGAATGATGCAGTGTTCTCCATAGGAAATCTGGACTCAGTATTGTATACATGTATATGCTCTCTCTGGCTGATTCAGTGTTCTCCATAAGAAATCTGGACTCAATATTGTATATATGCTCTCTCTGACTGATTCAGTGTTCTCCATAAGAAATCTGGACTCAATATTGTATATATGCTCTCTCTGACTGATTCAGTATTCTCCATAGGAAATCTGGACTCAATATATTATATATGCTCTCTCTGACTGATGCAGTATTCTCCATAAGAAATCTGGACTCAAGATTGTATATATGCTCTCTCTGAATGATGCAGTATTCTCCATAAGAAATCTGGACTCAATATTGTATATATGCTATCTCTGAATGATGCAGTGTTCTCCAAAGGAAATCTGGACTCAGTATTGTATACATGTATATGCTCTGTCTGGCTGATTCAGTGTTCTCCATAAGAAATCTGGACTCAATATTGTATATATGCTCTCTCTGACTGATTCAGTGTTCTCCATGACTGACTCAGTGTTCTCCATATGAAAACTGGACTCAATATTGTGTATATGCTCTCTCTGACTGATACAGTATTCTCTATAGGAAATCTGGACTCAATATTGTATATATGCTCTCTCTGACTGATTCAGTATTCTCCATAGAAAATCTGGACTCAATATATTATATATGCTCTCTCTGACTGATGCAGTATTCTCCATAAGAAATCTGGACTCAAGATTGTATATATGCTCTCTCTGAATGATGCAGTGTTCTCCATAGGAAATCTGGACTCAGTATTGTATACATGTATATGCTCTCTCTGACTGATTCAGTGTTCTCCATAAGAAATCTGGACTCAATATTGTATATATGCTCTCTCTGACTGATTCAGTGTTCTCCATAAGAAATCTGGACTCAAGATTGTATATATGCTCTCTCTGAATGATGCAGTATTCTCCATAGGAAATCTGGACTCAATATATTATATATGCTCTCTCTGACTGATGCAGTATTCTCCATAAGAAATCTGGACTCAAGATTGTATATATGCTCTCTCTGACTGATTCAGTATTCTCCATAGGAAATCTGGACTCAATATTGTATATATGCTCTCTCTGACTGATTCAGTATTCTCCATAGGAAATCTGGACTCAATATATTATATATGCTCTCTCTGACTGATGCAGTATTCTCCATAAGAAATCTGGACTCAAGATTGTATATATGCTCTCTCTGAATGATGCAGTGTTCTCCATAGGAAATCTGGACTTAGTATTGTATACATGTATATGCTCTCTCTGGCTGATTCAGTGTTCTTCATAAGAAATCTGGACTCAATATTGTATATATGCTCTCTCTGACTGATTCAGTGTTCTCCATAAGAAATCTGGACTCAAGATTGTATATATGGTCTCTCTGAATGATGCAGTATTCTCAATAGGAAATCTGGACTCAATATATTATATATGCTCTCTCTGACTGATGCAGTATTCTCCATAACAAATCTGGACTCAAGATTGTATATATGCTCTCTCTGACTGATTCATTATTCTCCATAGGAAATCTGGACTCAATATATTATATATGCTCTCTCTGAATGATGCAGTATTCTCCATAAGAAATCTGGACTCAATATTGTATATATGCTCTCTCTGACTGATTCAGTATTCTCCATAGGAAATCTGGATTCAATATATTATATATGCTCTCTCTGACTGATGGAGTATTCTCCATAAGAAATCTGGACTCAAGATTGTATATGCTCTCTCTGAATGATGCAGTGTTCTCCATAGGAAATCTGGACTCAGTATTGTATACATGTATATGCTCTCTCTGGCTGATTCAGTGTTCTCCATAAGAAATCTGGACTCAATATTGTATATATGCTCTCTCTGACTGATTCAGTGTTCTCCATAAGAAATCTGGACTCAATATTGTATATATGCTCTCTCTGACTGATTCAGTATTCTCCATAGGAAATCTGGACTCAATATATTATATATGCTCTCTCTGACTGATGCAGTATTCTCCATAAGAAATCTGGACTCAAGATTGTATATATGCTCTCTCTGAATGATGCAGTATTCTCTATAAGAAATCTGGACTCAATATTGTATATATGCTATCTCTGAATGATGCAGTGTTCTCCAAAGGAAATCTGGACTCAGTATTGTATACATGTATATGCTCTGTCTGGCTGATTCAGTGTTCTCCATAAGAAATCTGGACTCAATATTGTATATATGCTCTCTCTGACTGATTCAGTGTTCTCCATGACTGACTCAGTGTTCTCCATATGAAAACTGGACTCAATATTGTGTATATGCTCTCTCTGACTGATACAGTATTCTCTATAGGAAATCTGGACTCAATATTGTATATATGCTCTCTCTGACTGATTCAGTATTCTCCATAGAAAATCTGGACTCAATATATTATATATGCTCTCTCTGACTGATGCAGTATTCTCCATAAGAAATCTGGACTCAAGATTGTATATATGCTCTCTCTGAATGATGCAGTGTTCTCCATAGGAAATCTGGACTCAGTATTGTATACATGTATATGCTCTCTCTGACTGATTCAGTGTTCTCCATAAGAAATCTGGACTCAATATTGTATATATGCTCTCTCTGACTGATTCAGTGTTCTCCATAAGAAATCTGGACTCAAGATTGTATATATGCTCTCTCTGAATGATGCAGTATTCTCCATAGGAAATCTGGACTCAATATATTATATATGCTCTCTCTGACTGATGCAGTATTCTCCATAAGAAATCTGGACTCAAGATTGTATATATGCTCTCTCTGACTGATTCAGTATTCTCCATAGGAAATCTGGACTCAATATTGTATATATGCTCTCTCTGACTGATTCAGTATTCTCCATAGGAAATCTGGACTCAATATATTATATATGCTCTCTCTGACTGATGCAGTATTCTCCATAAGAAATCTGGACTCAAGATTGTATATATGCTCTCTCTGAATGATGCAGTGTTCTCCATAGGAAATCTGGACTTAGTATTGTATACATGTATATGCTCTCTCTGGCTGATTCAGTGTTCTTCATAAGAAATCTGGACTCAATATTGTATATATGCTCTCTCTGACTGATTCAGTGTTCTCCATAAGAAATCTGGACTCAAGATTGTATATATGGTCTCTCTGAATAATGCAGTATTCTCAATAGGAAATCTGGACTCAATATATTATATATGCTCTCTCTGACTGATGCAGTATTCTCCATAACAAATCTGGACTCAAGATTGTATATATGCTCTCTCTGACTGATTCATTATTCTCCATAGGAAATCTGGACTCAATATATTATATATGCTCTCTCTGAATGATGCAGTATTCTCCATAAGAAATCTGGACTCAATATTGTATATATGCTCTCTCTGACTGATTCAGTATTCTCCATAGGAAATCTGGATTCAATATATTATATATGCTCTCTCTGACTGATGGAGTATTCTCCATAAGAAATCTGGACTCAAGATTGTATATGCTCTCTCTGAATGATGCAGTGTTCTCCATAGGAAATCTGGACTCAGTATTGTATACATGTATATGCTCTCTCTGGCTGATTCAGTGTTCTCCATAAGAAATCTGGACTCAATATTGTATATATGCTCTCTCTGACTGATTCAGTGTTCTCCATAAGAAATCTGGACTGAATATTGTATATATGCTCTCTCTGACTGATTCAGTATTCTCCATAGGAAATCTGGACTCAATATATTATATATGCTCTCTCTGACTGATGCAGTATTCTCCATAAGAAATCTGGACTCAAGATTGTATATATGCTCTCTCTGAATGATGCAGTATTCTCCATAAGAAATCTGGACTCAATATTGTATATATGCTATCTCTGAATGATGCAGTGTTCTCCAAAGGAAATCTGGACTCAGTATTGTATACATGTATATGCTCTGTCTGGCTGATTCAGTGTTCTCCATAAGAAATCTGGACTCAATATTGTATATATGCTCTCTCTGACTGATTCAGTGTTCTCCATGACTGACTCAGTGTTCTCCATATGAAAACTGGACTCAATATTGTGTATATGCTCTCTCTGACTGATACAGTATTCTCTATAGGAAATCTGGACTCAATATTGTATATATGCTCCCTCTGACTGATGCAGTATTCTCCATAAGAAAACTGGACTCAATATTGTATATATGCTCTCTCTGACTGATACAGTGTTCTCCATAAGTAATCTGGACTCAATATTGTATATATGCTCTCTCTGACTGATGCAGTATTCTCCATAAGTAATCTGGACTCTATATTGTATATATGCTCTCTCTGACTGATTCAGTGTTCTCCATAAGTAATCTGGACTCAATATTGTATATATATGCTCTCTCTGACTGATGCAGTATTCTCCATAAGTAATCTGGACTCAATATTGTATATATGCTCTCTCTGACTGATTCAGTGTTCTCCATAAGTAATCTGGACTCAATATTGTATATATGCTCTCTCTGGCTGATACAGTATTCTCCATAGGAAATCTGGACTCAATATTGTATATATGCTCTCTCTGACTGATGCAGTATTCTCCATAAGAAAACTGGACTCAATATATTATATATGCTCTCCCTGACTGATTCAGTGTTCTCCATGACTGACTCAGTGTTCTCCATAGGAAATCTGGACTCAATATTGTATATATTCTCTCTCTGAATGATGCAGTATTCTCCATAGGAAATCTGGACTCAATATTGTATATATGTTCTCTCTGGCTGATACAGTATTCTCCATAGGAAATCGGGACTCAGTATTGTATATATGCTCTCTCTGACTGATGCAGTATTCTCCATAAGAAAACTGGACTCAATATATTATATATGCTCTCTCTGACTGATTCAGTGATCTCCATGACTGACTCAGTGTTCTCCATAGGAAATCTGGACTCAATATTGTATATATTCTCTCTCTGAATGATGCAGTATTCTCCATAGGAAATCTGGACTCAATATTGTATATATGTTCTCTCTGACTGATGCAGTATTCTCCATAAGAAATCTGGACTCAAGATTGTATATATGCTCTCTCTGAATGATGCAGTGTTCTCCATAGGAAATCTGGACTCAGTATTGTATACATGTATATGCTCTCTCTGGCTGATTCAGTGTTCTCCATAGGAAATCTGGACTCAATATTGTATATATGCTCTCTCTGACTGATTCAGTGTTCTCCATGACTGACTCAGTGTTCTCCATAGGAAATCTGGACTCAATATTGTATATATTCTCTCTCTGACTGATGCAGTATTCTCCATAAGAAAACTGAACTCAATATTGTATATATGCTCTCTCTGACTTATTCAGTGTTCTCCATAGGAAATCAAGACTCAATATTGTATATATATGCTGTCTGACTGATTCTGTTTTCTCCTTAGGAAATCTGGACTCAATCTTGTATATATGCTCTCTGACTGATTCAGTGTTCTCCATAGGAAATCTGGACTCGATATTGTATATATGCTTTTTTAAGTTTTCTGTGTGTTCTAATACAATGACTAAATTATGTTAGTAATTTAAAATAAATACATTAATTAACTCAGTAATGGCCTGCGTCCTGTATAAATACATTAATTAACTCATTAATGGCCCGTGTCCTGTATAAATACATTAATTAACTCATTAATTGTTTTGAAGTCCCAATGAGGAGAAATTATATTGCGATACTATACTCCTTTCCACGTTGTTATCATGGTACCAGTCTATTTGTACGATAAATAACAGGCAAAACATGCAGAAAACTTCTCTAAGAGTTTTTGCTGAACATTCCAGGGAAAACTGATGAGGATAAAAATGTCTAAGGAAAGGTCAGTTGTATTTTTCATTTTACATTTTTACTGCATACTTCTTGTTATTCTCGGAAGACAATGTATCAGATAACACCGTTTGATATTTGTTGTACAATTTATATACACTTTTCCTTCTGCCTATTTTAACGGTAAGACACGTCCCAAAAGGGGACGTTGGGCACCAGTAGGGTTGTATTTATCATTGTTATCTTGTTTTACATACCGAGTGTTAGTGACATTCTACAGATGCTAGAAGATAAGGATGATTTACATGAGGCAGATATATTTCTGGGCTTACAAGATGAGCATGGCAACGACACTGACAGAGACAGCGGGGACGTAAATTTAGGGGTTGAGGGGATGGGGGCACTATAAATCATCTGTAAGGTAACCTGCTGCGATCAAGTGATAATGCTACAATTTCCAATCGGAAGAGAAGTGGTTGATTTCAGTACTAAAAGGCATTGACTCTGGAGATGTCATATATGTACCAGCAGTGAATCCAACCATGAAGATGAAAGTTCTCTAAAACTCGAGCGAATCAGATAGTACCACTGACTATGTCGTACACATACTAGAACATGATGAAGAGGTGAATACTTTTAGGATGGGCAGGGATAGGGGAAGTGGTCGGCCGTATTGCAGAGGAAGAGCGGACATAAGCATTTGACCAGGAGTAATCGCAGATTGACATATCAATGTGCCAAAAGAGGACGACATGATCTGGGAAAGGTTTTGGACCTGATCACGGAATTGCCAGATACTAACTTTAGACTTTGCTTCGATTACCTGATCACTAACATACAACTGCTGGAAAGATTGACAGAAATGGGAATATGTGCAACAGCCACACTTCTAACCGACTGGAGCGATGTCTTCTCATACCCAAACAAGACTACCGACACGATGTGAATATAAACACACTTGTCGTCACATGGAATGACACCACATACTGCCATTAGATTCTACCAGTTGACAAGTGCAAAGGTGGTCAAAACGAGAAGTAAGAAGTGTTGCAATACAATAAACAAACGTTGTAAAACAGTGCAATCGCAACATGGGCGGTGCACTCCGCATGGATCAGAACATTAACACCTACATTATATGAATTAGAACAAAGAAATGAGGGAGGTCCTTGTTTGCGTACATACCTGACATGGTAGTACAGAATTGTTGGATTCTGTAAATAATGTGTCCAACATATCGAGATCAGCAATTAGACCTCCTCAAATTCCATCGGCAGATTGTGAAATAAATCTCATGATATTTTCCCAAAGATTGACCTAGGGACGACCCATTGCTCGGAACGAACGTCTCCAGGGTAAAGTACCCGATGATGTGAGACTAGACAGTCGGGATCATTACATTGTAGATTTATACAATGCAGGTGTTGTCAATGCGGAATGAAAACGACAAGAATCTGCAAAAAGTGCGTTGTGAGACTTCATGAAATGTGTTTCATTGACTTCCATAGATTACTTTATAATATACAATAAACTAAAAAAAGAGTATGACTATGGACCTTTGGAAACGGCCGAGCACGACACATACGAAATATTGCAGTCTCGGTTTGATTGAGACTGTTCATGAGCGGTAGTGAACTAAAAGATTCATGAAAATAGCAAACTACCATTTATTTTGCTATGTATTTGGACATATTAACCTCATAAGTACACAACTTTATGCGTATTTTATCAGGATTAGACTTTTCTATGTAAGAGGGGACTCTCATGTCCAGCCTCCAATTTTTGGAACAGAACATAGTTTTCTGAAATCAGTAAAGATTGTCCAATAATGTACCAAAAGAAGCCAAATATAGTCATATTTTGATAATACAAATGTAAGCATATATACATAAATTTATACAAATACAAATAGGGGCACTGATGAGTTAAATCATCGTCCTAGTAAAAATGCTTTAGTGAGATAATTATAACGAAACCTTACTGGAGAAGTGCAACGCCAAACTGAGACTAGGAATATGACAGCCCTTATGTTGTGTTAAACTTAGGAAATAAAAGAGGTCTGACGGGTTTCCTGACCACTTTACACAATTAATCAGGCAATTTGTTAGAAATGGCGACGCACTTTATGCCTAATTATTGGCCCATCTACAGTCAGTTACCAAGCTTCACCATTATCTTGTGCGATGACTGGACAACATCCTGGGAATCTATGATTGCACATTTTGAAACTCTTATGATGAACGTTGGTATATAAACTTTCGTCCCTCATGGATTTTGGTCTAATCTTAGATTGTTGTTTTTCTTAGGCTGCAACTTCTGTGGATGTTCATTACAATTCTGGAAACAGCCTGAGAAATTCCTAAGTGTTATCAAATGGGTTGCTGTAGACAGGATAATAGCGAGGTTATGTACACATAAAATTAATTTAAGGGAACCAGTAGGCAGTATTGATTAATGACCTTTCCAAGGCTGTATCCTTGTTTTCTCCACTATTTTGCTGTGTATTTTCTTGTTCGTTGGTTATTTAGTATACCCTTAGTTTGCGGTACAGTGTGGACCCACATTGCGTTTGCGTTTGAGTGCTGTGGTTTCTATAGGACCATTTTTTAAATTTGGTTTGCCTACTATTAACTTTATAATTGCCACTTTGTGTATTCATCACACTTAAACCACAATGATCATCTTACCCGGAAAAAAGAGAGTGCTTACAAAGAGGATCTTACATGAGTGACTGTATATTATTGATGTTAATACACGAGTTGGATTACATGATATGATGCGAGGCTCTTCAAACATTATATAATTGTTTTAATTTAGTTTGAAGAACATACTTCGACTTAAGCGGCCTTTTTTGCCACAGACCGTTTCAAGGTGGTAGCCCTATTGTCAACCCTTTTGTGTTTGTGTTGTATAATTTGGCCTTTTATTCATCTTTAAATTTGTTTTTTTGTTTCTGTTTGTGTTTGACTGTCGTCCTTGAATGCTGCTTTTAATGCTCGATTGTTATATCTATATTTACAAGCTTTAACATTTGTTTATTCGATCAGTGCATACGATTTGTTTTGTTTTAATATACTTAATTCTTTAATAAGAAATGCAACTGTTTGTCAAGAAATGCACACACCAATGAGAATAGTATATATATTGATATATTAGGTGGGTACTTGACTTGACGTTTGAGTAGTATACAAGTTGACTTGCGTTTAATATATGTACACGTACTTTAATAAATTGAGTGCTCATTATGTTAATACATAGTATGTACCCTTTTCCCGGTTGTAAGTAAATACTAAGTATTGAGTACCGAGTATGCATGCATCGTATGTGTTACTAGGATTGCATTTTGTAGTTAAGTTCTGATTTCTGCCAAATTAAAACATTCACGTCAATGTATGCAGCGCAGCATATATGCGAGGACAACACGTGCGTATGTTCGCGTTTGTTCGTTAGATTTCAAATGTCGTCGTCTGAATAACGTACATTTGCCATTCTATAACGAACCAATATACATCGTCACATTTATTTGCTGATTGTGATGATAGAGTTAGGTACGGCAATAGACTAAGTTAATTTCAGAAGAAATCAATGCTGGCACATCTATGATTGCAGGACGTTGATTCATTGTATTATATGCGTCTACCATTAGAACAACTACTCTTAAGGCAGACTGTTTTGAGCGTTTAGAGGCTTTGTTTGTTTTAGTATGCGTAATTAATAGCGTCGGAAGAGTTGTTTTTCATGTAAATGAAGTCACGTTGATTGCACGTTTCATCATTGCGGTTGTCAGGAAGTAAAAGAAATAATAGGTTAGATAACTCATTCTCTCCAAAGTCTTTATAAAAATGGTACTAGAAGTCCTCTTGCTTGGAGGTTATTATATGGAGGATACTGCCCGGATGTGTCGGTCCGGTATCGGTATAATGGGACTGGGTGTCAATTCACGTATCTACGGCGTGGTATTCCAGCGTGGTAGCACTATAAAGCTGAGATTAGTGCTCACTGTTAAAAGTATACACCGTCGGGATATGGCTGCTGAATTTTGATAAAGGAGAAGTTAAATGCATACATTCATACATACTCTCTTAGCATCACATTTGCTCATCACTGTCCGTATATTAACCGAGAACTTCTCAATGAAATGTATAAACTTAGGTTGACTATAGTGTTGACTATAGATCTGGAATGTGGAATTTTCAGATATGTTCAGCAAATGTCAACTCGTGCTGATTTTCTAGAAAGTATCATAGAATGTTATCCCTTTTTTACGATCATGTCTAATACCACAGACAGTAGACCAGGACCGAGGCTCCTACTGAGCGTTACCCATTCTACACTACTCTGTGATAAGTATTGTTCTTGTTGGTGGATATTTCATTTGCTCCTAGTATGGCATACGGTACCATTGCGTTTGGGAGTTTTCTGTTCATAGGATCGTTTTAATCATTTTGCACAATACACATTATAACAATGTGTTGCCAATTAATGTTAACTAATTAGGAATACGGTACTATTTGCAAAATACACATGTCTGGTTGTTGCAAATCTGGACTGTGGAACATCAGTGACTTATCTCCCCAGTTAGCTCTCTCCAAACAACTTGTCCCAGTCATTTGGTTCACCTCAGTTTTTATAGTTGTTTTCCTATATCAGGATGCAATGCATAATTGTGAACACATTTCTTTATTTATCTTTTTAAATATTAATGAAGGAAAATACACTTTCATGCAGCTTTTCTTAAGAAAATCAAATTGTTTAAATCTTTCATATTTATGCAAGAATTATTTGGAAAAGAACACCATTGTAATGTAATACATGGATAAACACAGAGCAAGTCAAACATCGAAACGAAGTTGGAAATGGTGTTAAGGCAGGTACATTTACATTAGAATCAGTATGTTATATATACATTCGCATTAGAACCAGTATGTTACAGGTACATTCGCATTAGAACCAGTATTTTATAGGTGCATTCCGCATTATAACCTTTATGTTATAGGTACATTCACATTCACATAGAACCAGTGTGTTATAGGCAAATTCACACTAGAACAAGTGTGTTATAGGTACATTCGCATTAGAACCAGTATGTTACAATTACATTCGCATTAGAACCAGTATGTTATAGGAACATTCGCATTAGAACCAGCATGTTGCAGTTACATTCGCATTAGAACCAGTATGTTATAGTTACATATGCATTAGAACCAGTATGTTATAGGTATACTCGCATTAGAACCATTAGAACCAGTATGTTATAGGTACATTCACATTAGAACCAGTATGTTATAGGTACATTCACATCAGAACCAGTATGTTATAGGAACATTCGCATCAGAACCAGTATGTTATAGGTACATTCACATTAGAACCAGTATGTTATAGGTACATACGCATTAGAACAAGTATGTTATAGGTACATTCACATAAGAACCAGTATGTTATAGGTACATTCGCATCAGAACCAGTATGTTATAGGTACATTCGCATTAGAACCAGTAATGCGTGTGTCGCAGCTATCATACACAAAGTAATATACACGTTCAACAGGCATATGGAGGAACATCTGTTCAAACGACATTTAAAAAAAAATGTAGACACATATTTTAATGTACTTGCTTTACAGAAATTGCAATTGCAAAGGGTGGTAATTTTAAAATATAAAACGTTGGTTCGTTATTTTCTTATAATGGTAAAGCTAATATCATGAATGTTTGCTGTTGTTGGCAATTGGCTAACATGAACTATTTACTTATCAGTGCTTTACTATTTTCTTGATAGTTTTAACTAAATGGAAGACAACTCTGATAATTACATTGGACCACGAAATTCAAAGATAAATATGAAGAAAAATAGAACAACATATGGCATGCCTACGTTTCCAAATACAGACAACAAGACTGAGCGTGTCTACCGGGATTTGCCATGTTATTTAATTGCTAAAAGTACTTTATATAGTATACATTTATACATACTGAAGCTCAATGAAAATGCACCATTAACGCCATATGTTTATGCTGTTGGGTTATTCGCAATCCATTTAGAATTTACACTGTTTTTAAGTATTTACTAATTTGTCTTACATGTTTGTTTGTTTATGACAAGCAGCTACGCAGTTATTTAACTTTTCAGTTAACATTGTTTACTATGTTTAATCATACAAATAATACGGTTCCACTAAATTGCACAATGCATTGCCGGTAAATTCCAATTGGTTTTACTGTTTATTGTTTGACTTCTGACATTAGTCTGCAATGAATATTTCTTAGAAATGATTTTTTTGTGCTATGTAACTGAAGAAACCCGGAAAATAAACATAATACAAATATTGAATGCACTAAATCTAGATATGCACGTAAACATGTTAAAGGTCGACTCGTATATATATATATTATTGAATTGTGTTCAAAATACTCAAATTCTAACTTTTAAAATAATTTGTTTTGTGGTGGGGTTTCATTGAACGTGAGTATATATAAGTAATGAGTGAGACATCGTACACAATATAACAATGGACCAGGAAAACAGTTTTTCCTCGGCGTCTCCTCCATGAGAAGTTGGCAAATTTGCGTTTTGTGGCGTGTGGGACAAGCTAAAAAAAACTAATCGGAGGACGTGACACTGTGCTGTCAAGCCCGGCCAACAAATTTAAAACTCTTTTTTCAAACCCCGGAGGGTGAACTCCACATATATATGTATTTTGGGTGTTCTGGCTCAAAGCTCTCGCTCTGCTCGAGTTTGATCTTTGATCCAGAAACGGCCCAAAATACATATATTTAAGTAAATCACCATGAAACTTGATTTATTAAAACTTTTTTAAAATAGGGGTAGTGAAGATTGCAAGTTTAATTTTTTTTATAAGTTTTCAAATATAATTTAAACCTTAATACGTCTAAATCTGAGACACTCAGCGTTATACGACTTTAACCTCCAATAATCGTTCATTTTTCTAATTGAAGCTGCACCGCAACCAACACACACTTGTATATTTTGCAGAAGTGACTTATTCTTACAT
>JAWPHD010007882.1:0-122434 GCA_037043455.1 Cyrtodaria siliqua | reverse complement strand
AAGACGATTTCCTGAAGGTTTTGATAATAATTACACAGCTTCGTGTTTTATTTTGTGAAACTGTGAATTATATTAAAGGTAATTTTTTTAATTAAAGAAATAAATAGCCAGGAAACTGAGAATTAAACAATGAATTGGGTCATAAATGCTGCAGATGGAGATGTGATTCATACGGGTTACTCGGTGTTTTTCATTGAAGATGTAAATATGGGATTGACAGATCAGATCAGACCAGATCATATTCAGTTATTTAATCTGAATTCTATTTCTCGAATACGTACTAGATGTATCTAATTATTTGATTTTTGCGGAAAATAAGTTACGAATTCATTGATTATTTAGATATATTTGATGACCAACAATTTAAATCAATAATTTATCCTGTTCTCCCATAAAACTATTACTGGATAAAAACATAGCCTGCATTTGTATCTGCTGGATGCTCCCATTCGTCATATTGAAGAACAACTGGAGGCGCATGTCATTTTTAAAAATCTATTAAATTACACAGTTAAAAATGCTCTGTTTAGGAAAATGGGGGAGGGAGCCCTGAGTGACAGTAGTTCAGCAGGGGAACCAGCCTACAAATGTATGGTTCTTGGGAAATACATGTAGGAAATTTGGTGGTAGTAAGTATGAGATGATCAAAAAATAGCAGATTATTTTGACTTTTGTAGACAAATTATGAGAGAGTTGACTAACGTCTAGTCTATATTTGATCTAAGGTAGGCCATCTGGGTTCATTTAGCATTAAACTGACACTATTTTGGTAATTATAATCATTTCATATAAATATCGCAGCTCACCTTTGTATCATCTCCACTTTGTGATTTAGGAAGAGCAGTATTCGACATAGGGTCTAACCTAAGTTTTATAGACTGTTTCCTTTGACTTTTTGTTTTCTAATTTTAATGTTTCATTTTAAAAAGTTTAGTGTGTTGTTTGCTTTGATGGTAATATTATTAATGTATGGGGACTGATCGAGGTTTTTGTTTATTATCAACAAAATTAATCTCTTCCAGTGCTTGACACAGACGGTCGCCCACTCGCTGGCGGCGAGTAAAACCTCTCCTAGGCGAGTGAAATTAATTATTATTTGATCTCTGCTGGCCCAAACAATATTCTTTGGGCGAGTGCATAGTTTGCTTTAATAAATAGCACCTTATTCAAAATCCCTAATTCTAGGCTCGCGTTAACCATTCGCCAAATTGCCAAAAGAAACCCGAACTGGCGAATGAAAATCGTAAGAAATACATATCAAATTCGCCAGACATCGGCGGCCGATGTCTGGCGAATCCAAATATTCGACCGATTTTGTCTAAAATCTCGGAAAATCCCAAATTCTAATACACAAAGTCCTTCGCTGTTTATAAGCCACTACCCCGCTGGGTGTTGTTAGCTAATTAGCGACAATCAATTTGGACTGATAAACTAATTATCGCAGTGTTTATTGAAGTCCGCTGTCAAATTGTCGGTGTGCGATAGACTGCCCACTGTTCCGCCTCTTGCTGTCAATCAACTGGTTTGACCCCGAGCTCAATATTATCCACATAGTTAACTGCGTTATCGAGCCGGGTAAAAAAAATAATAATAACGTGGCGCCCTCTAGCGGCTAAAATGGCTTTTCAAAACACAAAGTTTGGCAAAGTTTGCTTACGAATTAATAAGCTGGAGATGCAGCTTGCCGTCGGTGTTTTTGAACTTTACGATCACTGATAAGACTAATTAGTTGTACAGACGGTATCGTTAACTGGAATAATGGCAAGTGTGAACCGATGTTTGATCGGCTGTCTCTGAATTGGGATAACTTATGGTTGATCAATCAACATGAAAAAATACAAAAGGTGCGCTTACTCAAAATATTGGTACAATTTCAGAATGAAGTGGCTTTTATTACTTACTCTGTGCATGATATTCGTGGTGTATGTAGCATTTCTGAGTTTTGTCTCACAATGCGGCGCGATCTTTCTAGCTCCTTTGGAACTCCTGTTAGTTGAACTTGTTTTATAGGCCTCAGCTTAAGTTAGCCTTGCATTTTTAAATATATTTATTTTATTTCTTTTGATGTTAGGTATATTGAAATACATTTAATGAAAATAATGGTCTAATCAATAGTGACAAGAGTCTGTATTTTTATATTTTCTTATTATATGCATGCATTCATTCCGTCCTTTTTTAAATTTCAGTTGACAATTTTTAAATATTAAAATAGCATTAATCGACAGATTATTTTAATTACTCGATACTTTCTGAGATTAGTTAATATCTTTAATTAATTAAGTTAAACTGGGTTACTTCGCTATAAAATGTCCGATGTTTCTATTAATTTATCAAAAAAATTTGGGCCACCAACATTCAATTTGGGCCAGTGGGTCCAAATTTCTACTGGCCCAAGCAAATTTTTTCGGGCCAGCCTTTGGCTGGCTCCTGTGTCAAGCACTGTCTTCTCTGACCTTACCAGCCCTTTTTACAATTTTGATATTTGATCTGGCTGTGTACTGTCAGAGCTATTCGTATAGTAAAAAACCAGGGGGTCTCCTGTCCCACGATGAGAGGAACGACCCTCTTCGTGTTAAGTCAGGGCTGTCTCTAATTTTTGAAACAGGTGGCTACTTTGATTTGACAGGCGGCTACCATTAGTGAGGCCTAAAAAAAAATTGTGTGGTTCGGGTCACCCGACCCTACCTTCGAATACCCGCCGACCCCGACGTTTTTTTGGTCCATTTTGAAAAAAAAAAAAAATCCGACCTACCCTACCTACCAATTTTGAACATGTTACCCGAACCACACAATTTTTTTTAGGCCTGATCGAGCAAAGCGAGGAGGTTGTTAGTGAGTCCGCGGACATTCTCCACCGCGGATAAGCGATGTCTAATAACATGCAATCTCCTGTTTTTGGTGCTAATTACGGTCAGGTTTTTTAGTTATTTCATGATTCTTTTGGATGATGAAATAATTTCTTAATATTTGATACTTGATATATTTGATGGGAAACTTAATCCTTCATCTCATCTTCCACTGAGGTTGCTGTCCTAATATAACCTAATTTATTACATTTCTGTGGGTGAAAGATTGGGATTTCTCAGTGAAAGAATATTCATAATTGCTAAATATTAATAATAATTCTGAACATAAAAATAACTAACTGCGACGTTGAGTTATGACGTCAATAATGTTTTGGTGTCGTCGACGTCATCCGCCGATAACGCTAAATAAAGCGAATAATTCTGGTAAAAATCATACATAATCTGATTAAAAATGTAATAAATGGATTATTTAACTGTTGTGATTGATTATAGGGAAATTCTTCACGAGATGGTAGTCGTGTGGTTCTTTTCACGAACGAGCATAAGCGAGTGAGTAAAAAAACAACACATGTCTACCATCGAACTGTAGTGGTCTCGGTTGGCTTTAGAGCTACAGACCTCTGCCCCGTGTGGCTTTACTCCCTGGCAGGAGCATTCTGATGGGAAACTTAATCCTTCATCTCATCTCCCACTGAGGTTGCTGTCCTAATACATGTATAACCTAATTTATTACATTTCTATGGGTGAAAGATTGGGATTTCTCAGTGAAAGAATATTCATAATCGCTAAATATTAATAACTAAATCCGAACACAAAAATAAGTAATTGCGACGTTGAGTTATGACGTCAATAATGTGTTGGTGTCGTCGACGTCATCCTCCGATAATGCTAAATAAAGCGAATAATTCTGGTTAAAATCATACATAATCTGATTAAAAATGTAATAAATAGATTATTTAACTGTTGTGATCGATTATATGGAAATCCTTCACTCGATGGTAGACGTGTGTTGTTTTTTCACTGACGCGCTTACACTCGTTCGTGAAAGGAACCACACGACTACCATCGAGTGAAGGATTTCCCTATAATCGATCCCAGGAGTTAAATAATTCCTATATAATCAGATCGTGTTTTAACCCCATTTCATTCAGTTGTATCAAAAGGTTCAAGGTGCATGTAACAGTCGGAGTTCAAAGGTATATCTGATTAGCTCGTCTCAAAAACTTAAACAAATCTCTTGATTGACATGGCTTTTCTTTTTTATTGTCAAGCGTTTTTTTTCTATTCTTTGGGAATATTACCCATAAATATAACGTCACAATTGGGAATTTTAGCACAATTTTTCATAAATTGGAAAAAAAACACAGTTAACATTCATTTTATAAAATTGTATCTTTAATACTGTTTACGCACCAAGGTTGACAAAGGCATTTGAAAGCTTTGTGTACTCAGTATTATACACTGAAAGGAAAAAGAAACGCATACTGGGTACCGTATTTCCGCTATATGTTGTATGTTTAATATGCTTCGATTAGCAGTACTGCTAGTTAAATGGTACAGGGCGACATTAGGCCTGTCCTTTCGGAAAGAACGTTTAAACAGACCGAACACACCAATGGTTACCCCTTTAAAGTTTCATTATCGACAGAATGCGCACTTGGCTCAAGCAGGTGAGCAAACCTAGGCTTTAAACGTTGCATTCTCTTAACATTAAAAACAATACTGAAATGGCTTGACTTTTTTCAAGCGTAACTTGAACATTTAAAAATTTCGTGTAACTAAGTATACTTTGATTAAAAGGTCTACAACACGACAGAGTTGTCCTTTTTATAATTAGTTAGACCCTTTGTGTACAAAACACGTTGAGATATATCTGGAAGATTACGTGGAATTTGGGGTGTATAATAGTGTAGTGTAGTGTTGGCAATTTCTTGATTATGTGTTTCTTTTTCCTTTCACACTTGTCACATTTTTGCTACTTTTTTTCCCCCCAGTAAAATACCATTTTACATTCCTTCTTATAATTTATATCTACATGACCATATGACAGTGTTTTTTTCTCTCCTATATTTTGGGAACATAACCCAAACCCTCACAGTTGGCCATTTTAGCAATTAACATTTATCAATAATTTGGGTATTTTACCACGATGTTTCATAAAATTTGTGAAAAAAACAAGATCAGCAGAGGCATTTAACAGTGGTTCGTACTCAATAATTGGCACACTTTAAATGAGAAAAAATCAATAAAAAACCCATCTTTTTTTCTTTCAGTTGATAATTTTTGTCTCAAAATTGGGAAAAAAAATGTTTTGGTATTGCGAATATGATAAGAATAATGGCTATAAAAAAGCCAAAAAAGAACATTGAAAGTACACAGTACATCTTCATGTAAATGTAGCTCACCTCAACGACTCTCCCGATTGACAATGGCTTTGCTTATTTATTGTATTATCTTACATTTCAGAGGAGGAGTTCAAGCCCTTGTTTAAATCAGCTGTTACAGAGTTCACTCACCATGAAGTTGTCACCCCTGTCATCTATAAAAACAACAGACAACTTGTTTCTTCTTTTGACCAGGTAGGTGACAAGAAACATTATATTTAACAAAACCCATATCTTCTGTTGCAGTTTCAGATCCAAGTACATGTACATGTATTAAACGATTTTTTTTTTTTTGACGATAAGTTACTTTCAGTTAGGCCAGTATTTTGTTATTAATTGTTTTACCGATTTTTTTCAGCAAAAATGTAGGATAGGAGGAGATTAAAAAAGTAGCAATGAGAAAGAAAATACTGTCATTCGCAAAAATTCCTAGTCGTCGAAGTACCGTAATGTACATTAGGAAAATTGAGTACCTTTTGGTGGGTTTGAAACTCGGAACTTTTTAGGTCAGAGGCAATAATTCTTTTGAAAAACACAACATATTTCTTCTTCTCAGTCTTACCAAATTTTAGGATAGGAGGTTTGATATAAATCCTAAAAATAAAAAAGGCTGGTCTTACACATCAAAATAAAGTTGAGATTACATTCAGTTTATTCTATTTATTTTGGCAAATTTATCAAGTCATTCTCTTGGCTGTGTTACAAAGGTAATTGTTCTGAAGTATTGTTACGGTAAAACACTAACAAAGAAAGCTCAGTTCAGTCAACTCCACTTGTACCCTCTTCACCAGTAGTGGCTCTACTTCATGTCCAATATCCTTAAAACATTGTGGATGTTGCCTCGGGCTCTATCATAGGTTGTGTCACATGGTTATTGGTCACTGACCCTGGGGCCACTTGCGGTCAGTCTGTTTGCTGACGTCAGGAGTCTCGTGACAGTATGGTGGTCTATTACCTGCAGAGGAATGTGACAGAATTATACCCACTAATTAATGTGATGTTACATGTGTCTGTTGAATTTTGGAGCACTGTAGTGTCCTGCTGGTGTGACATATTTGACAATAATTATAAAAAAACAAAAAAAAACGACCTTCATATCAGTGCTCACAGAAAATTAATTAAAATATTTTTGACAGACAGGCCCTGAATTAATATTGACAGGCCCTGAATTAATTATATACGGTAGTAAAAATGGCAAAAAGGGACAAGTCCCAACCAGATTTTGACAGGCCACCTGCTTGGGATATCCTGTTCCGTGAGCACTGCATATATGGCCTAATATGTAAAACAACATTCAAACAAAACAAAATTAAAAGGACTGGAGGCAATTTGTGAGAACTATAGGAGTGTCTATCCAAATACACATAAAATAATCATAATGGGCTTCTGGTTCATACACGACATTTAAAGCAATTAGTGTACTGTTGGATTTAATTACTGTTGATGCCAGATAAAAGTATATGTGTGGTTCAGGTTTCCTGTCTGTCTGTTCTGTACATGTTATCAACAAATGTATGTTTAAGTTAGTTTATTAGGTTTTAAAATATTGATTGGGAAAAAAATTACAAAATGCAAAATATTTTTCGAATATATAATAATTTCCCTACCTATATGTACCTACCCTATTTTTTTTACGTAGGGATGTATTATGTCGTGGCATTGTCTGTCTAATAGCGCTTACCTGACATCTGATTTTGTCTACCGGTAATAACTTCTAAAGTATAAGGTCAGTCTACAACAATGAAACTTAATAACATCTTCAGCCTGATCGAATTAATACATCTGATTAAGGCCCATAACTCTGATTCATATAATTGAATGATTTCCCTTTGAAAAAGTCTTAACCTTGCCAATGACTGGTGTATATATAAATGCCCGGTTTGGCGGTGCTGTTTCCTTATGAAAAAAGTTTGGTGTGAAATACTTGCAAATACTTGCAGACTCTGGGTGTATTTTTGTTGTGTAGATCATGAGTTGTATGTAAATCACACGAGACTAAAATAACAAAAAGATCCATATTTTCTCTTAACTCCTGCCCATTGGTTAAAATCATGATCTTGTTTGAAGTTTGCAGAACTTTGCCGATTATTAATATGTTTCACAAAGAATGACAAGTCCATTTTCCCATTCACAATTTCCATTTTATTTCACATCACTTTAACATCACTTTAACAGCCAAAAGCTTGTAACAAGATAATTACATCTTCATAGTTTCTGGAAATATCTCTTATATTGTAAACAGTGATAGGTTTGTTTTTTGCAAGGAAGTAAAACAGGGCTTTTCCTAGGAGTGCCATAGGGCCGAATAACGGAAGGGCCCCTTCCCAATGGCAAAAAACCACGTTTTTGCCCCAGTTTAAAGAAAAAAATTCCAAATCCACAATTTTTTTTTATTTTTTTTTTAAAGTTTTAAGATATTTTCTATTGTGTTACAGTGTTCATTCTGGAGGGCGACATCGGCGACAAAGGCGCTTTTTCCTTCGTGACTTCGCTTTTTTTTTTAGCCGACGGCGAAGTTTAAGTCGCCTTCAGATTGACCACTTCGCTTTTTTCCCGCCCTCAAGCGAAGTGTAACCAGTCCATTAAATGACCTGTTGTTTATGTCTCAGGACAGGTGTTGTCATCTCTGGGAAGGGATTATGCTAATTGCTTTGATCGATCACAGCAGAAAGCCCGCGGGGAGCATACTTTCCTACAACTATGATATCCCCCGAGGCAATTTTCGCACCTCGCCATTTATTGTTTACAAATTAGACTGTACAGGGAATACACACGCCTTATCCAATGAGATTGCGTATAGCTGAACAATTGACCTATCGTAGGTTCCGTTACAGTTAGACAAGTGCGTGTTAAAAACGTGATCGAAACGAAACAACAATCTGAAGTTAATTGACCTGAGGTGATAAAATGATACCACCGAATAATGATTAGCGTTGTGATTTCTTAATTGTTTGATAAAACAGACCTTTTGGCATTCCAAACAAACAAATGCATGAAAAAGAGTTAATAATAGATGATATTTCTACTGAATTTTCGTCAATATTTTACTTCCGGAAAAGTGCGGTGTCATAGTAGTTCGGATAGGTACATAAGTTCGGATGGAGGAAAAACATTTTTTTATTAAATATTGTTTTTAGCTAATACAAATTGGGAAACAAAACACATACATTGGTCTTATAGGTCTTAATGAGGAATAAGCCTTTTAGGAAAAAGTTTGAGAATCATAATTACACCCTTCATAGAACTCCATACAAATCGATAGAAATATGAATAAATAAAGATACAAGCAATATATTTATATTAATGCTTCTCTCAGTCCTTCCTTCTATAGTTACAGTATAATAAGTAAAGAGTGCCTGTGAGTCTGAATAAAATTAATAAACACATTTAATTTGAAATAGCTAGCATGCTCTTAAATAATCAGAAGTTATAACCAATAGGGTGTATACATGTATATCAGTTAATAATTAAAAATAACCGATTGCGCGCTTAATTTAAAAGATCGTGTCTCCCTCACTTCTCCTTATTTTTTGGTCACTTCTCTCTATTTTCTTTGAAGGGAGACTTCTCCCTTCTCCCTAAAATCCAGGCCTAGATTGAACCCTGGTGTTGGTGTCACTCTACACACTGATTTCAGTAACTGATTGTTGTTACCACTCTAACAGGTTGCAATCACTATTTAACCCTTAACCCGCTACATACACTTGCTGCCACGCGGATTACGACTTTTTCGCAGCATCCCCGTGGCCATTTTTCAATCGAAGTCACAAATCCCCGCGATCGTACCGCGGATTGTCACCCGAAATATCGGGGAATCCCCGCGACCATAAAAATCGTCGCGATTGCAAAATCCAGTTTCGAAAGAAAGCAATCACCGCGATTCTCTGTGATAGGTTCGCGGGGGAAATTAGAGCAGGGATCAATAAAAAATGTAATAAAACTGATAAATACAGTGAATAAATTTCGAAAGCAATACGTATTTCAAACTTTAAATGCATTTAATAACACATATTTTTCGTTTTTGTTGTCCAAAAGTCGCATTTCATAAATTGGCTACCCACAATCCTTTGCGATGTGTGTACCTATTAACAAGGCGGCACTAATAACGGGTTTATGACCCGGAATTCTTTACAATTTTTTCGGATTATTTCTGACTAAAGAACCCATCGATGTATTAATAATCAACAGCAGAACAGTAAAATGTGTTACAAATAACTATTAATTAAAAATATAATTCTAATTATCAGTATAAGAATTACAAATTGAATTTTGTGTTCAGTCACCGCGAAGTCGGTAATAAGAACCGCCATATAACTATCGTGAATACATTATCCGGGCATTTGAATTTTCCGAAAACAAAATAAAATTGTCTTCTGCTTCGATTTTTTAATAGTTATTGAATGTTAATGCATTAAATTGACTGCAAAAGTGTACATTGATACTGAAGGTAAATCGCGGCGATGGCATGCGATTTCACAACGGGTAAAGCGGTGTGCGAATCAAAACGGATCACGGCGAATCGCGGTGATTGTGTCGCGGTGGTCAAAAGTTATTGTCCCCGCGTTGAGTGGACTGTCCGCCGATCGCGGGGACAAAATCAGTGTGTCCACGGTGAGATAAAATCCCCGCGTTGAGTGTGATTAGTCGTAATCCGCGTGGCAGCAACTGTATACATAATGGACTGTTCTTTCTTTGAATTAAGACCGTTCCATTAAGTTACTCGCAGGCTGATCTGGGTTTACAATAGATGCAAAGGCTATTATAGTCGTGATTAACGGGTTAAGGGTAAAATGATAATTGTTCATAATGTACTAATTTCCCAATTTTGGCAATTTGTCGATAACAAATTTCCCAATTTGATCTAGGGGCCTTTTCCCCAAAATACCTAGGAAAAGCCCTGTAAAAGTTCCGGAGATAATCGATTATGGCATTTTATAATTGATTAACGGGATCGATTTGGTAAACCAACTGATTTTGACTTTACGGAATTTCCCCAAACAAAAAAAAATACTTGGGTTTCCTGTAACCCGACTGACCCGCCGTTTTCACCCCTTACTCAACTTTTTACCCCACCCATCCAATGTTTTGGAAGTGAATTAATAGTGGAACCATCATATACTGTTCCTGAAGCTAGTATTCTTGATTTCAAATAATTAGAAAATAAGAGAACTAAAAAAAAAAAGCCTACCTAATGTTACTGCGGTACCCAATTTTTTTTTCCAGTCTGTTACAGTAAACAAACTATTTTTTGTTGATGCCTAATAGTAGCACTTCTCCTTATAGAAGTGCCCCCACTTTTTTTGTTTTAGAAATCTAACCTTCATAGAAAGGCACTTCCTTTAATAGCCTCGTCTGTTGGATAAGAATGTTTTGTTTGTTTGTATGGTGTTTTACGTCATTTTCAACACATGTAAGTTATATATGACGGTCAATTTTTTGTGGTGGAGACAGACCACCCACTTTTCCTGGGTAGAACCAGTACTGTACCGCTCCCGCCATCCGTAAGAATCAACACTTCCTCACTTACAAGTCAAGCTCCCAGTGGGATTCGAACCCGCAGCAGTGAGAGGCGAAGGTTTACAACGTAACGTCGTTAACCAATCGGCCACGAAGATGCCTGTATAAGGATGTAAACAGGGCAGTCACATGTATTGGAGTCAATCCTCGAAGCACTTTTTTAAAGGTGGTTGTTTGGTTAAAATGTTGTTTTGGTTGGTTGAATGGTGTTTTATGTAATAGGCTCTTGGTGAATGCAGACCACTCACCTTTTACTGAGTAAACCTAGTACTATATATACTAGCTACTATACACCTCCCGCTGTCCGTAAGAATTGAATGGCGGGGTGGGGGGTGGGTATACAGCACAGATTTTACCCAGGAAAAGTGGGTGGTCTGCCTCCACCACAAAAAATAGAGGAATCTGTTTGATAGAACATGTACAGTGTAAGAGTAGGGCATGTTTCCTGGATTCCCCTCTCTCTAGGGTGCCTCTAAATAACCTATAATGTGTTGATGACATACATTTTATAATGTGGCTCTCAAATGACTTTTAGGGCAGGTTTTCAGCATGAATTCAGTTTCGTCTTCATTTGGTGCATCTATACATTGATAAAATACCAACTGCTTGCTTTTGATTGTAAACTTATTTGCTTACATCTATTTTCAAGATATTACTTAGAGATACATAACCCCTTGACTGTTGAAGGAAGGAACTGTAATCATACTGCGTTACATGTACATGTTTACAGTAGTGTTATAATTTATAATTAGGAATAAGGATATGGTGCAAGTTGTGTTTCCTGTATGTGACCTCTGTCATTATGCGTGACCTCTGTCATACATTTGTACATGATACGTTTTAGATCTTGTATAGAGGATGCAGACATTGACTAATCGCATTAATAAAACAAAGGTTTGCCTAATTAGTTTAGTTTAAACATATTTATTTTACATCGATTGCGAAACAAGTTCTTGCAACTTAGATTAATCACTCTCGATGGCTTCCTGAGTAGAACCAGTACTAAGCAATGTGGATTAATTATCTTGCTCAAGGATAAATTAACGTGGCCTCGGAGGATCGAACCCACGACCTCTCGATCTGGATTTCGGCGCTCTACCACTGGACCACACAGTCCACGTATATAACCTTACATGTGTTGAAAATGATGTAAAACACTATACAAACAAATATACTACTCAAAATTTGCTAAGGATCACTTTTATTCTTCTATATAATGTTATTAGAAATTAATTAACAATAACGATATTAATTTCATTGATACTTTAACAATTCCACAATTTGAATCAAGTCATGAGATCACATGACCATACACTGCCCAAAATAATTTCATGTAAAATAGAAATAATGCTATTTATTTAAGCAAGAAATTTAGACAGCAAAAAAGTGATCCTTAGCAAATTTTGAGTAGTATATATTGGTTTTCATTTATGTATAATGTAATTCATTGAAAATCTATGAAACAGAACTTTATTTTAGAGTCAATGGCAGTAAATGTCCATAAGTCCATCCTTAAACAAATGATTTATTTGCTGTATGACCCAGGATTTTATAAATGGTTGGGTGTTTTTTTTGCCAAGGACAGTAAACCTGGGTGGGGGTAGTGGGTGGGGTTAGTAAAGAGTGGGGGCAGTAGGGTGGGGGAACGGGGTGGGTATGCGCCGTCTGTCTGTGATTCTAAGAAGACAAGGAATATTGAATATTTTTAGCCATGTCTCATGCCTTGTTATGAATTTTACACATGCAAAACTGAGCTAATTTATTGATGCGCAAAATGCTGGCAACTAATATCCCACTACTGGTCTTTTAATAATAAATGAATGACTGATGTTTTGCACACCATAGCAGCTTTGGTCATTGTTGGTCTGGTTGGAACGGTGATGAGCAAACAATGACAATAACAGAGATGGAGAAGGTGATAACTGGGAATGAATGTCATGTTTCCACTAATCTTTTAAATCTCTCTTTGATGGACCAAGTGCATCCGTGGCCAGAACGGTAAAGATCCTTCTAACCTCTCACCACTGCAGGTTCGAATCTCACTGGGAGTTTGACTTGTATTAAGTGAGAAAGTGTCGATTCATACGGATGGCGGGAGATATATAGTTCTGGTTCTGCGCAGGAAAAAATGAATGGTCTGCCTCCACTACAAAAAAAAGGACCATCATATATAGCCTAAAATATGCTGAAAATTACATAAAATACCATTCAAACAACCAACCAACCTGCGATTTTTTCTCACCCTTTAACAGTCTGCAAATTAACTTTTGGACCTGGTTTTCCTTCGGGCAACCATTTCAACAAAAATTGGTTACCCGAAAGGAAAAGTGGTTGCCCGAAATGTTTCTTTAAAACCTGAAGGCTTTATTATTCTATGATATATATGTAAATAAAGCAAAACATGATGTCTTCACAATATTTATTCATTATTCATTCTTTTGTATACATTAGAGTCATCATCATTTTTGACTGTTCATGTTTTTTTATAGTGTCAGTCCGCATGCTAGAACACCCCTTTACAAAGGAACCATCAGGATTTTGTCTGTGCACCAAGGGCACTGCATTTTACCATCTTCGGTACATTTAAGCCACTCTTGACCAACTTGCCAAGAAGAAACAAAATTTCTGTCTCTTTTGTCTTCGTAACGCTTACTCAACATCAATGAAAAAGCCGAAATTGTGTTTCCTGTTCGACTTTTATACTGATTTTGATTGACAAATAGCTTTGCGCTTTCAAAAATTTTGGTTGTCCCCAAAGTGGGAACATGTGGTTGTCCTGTTCGTAAATTAGTTGTCCCGGACAACTGGACAACCGCTAATTTCGCAGACTGCTATAAAGGCTTTATGAATGGTACCGGTACCCATTCAATTGGGAAAATTCGCATTGTTTTGCCTTAAATTGGGAATTTTTCACTATCAAACAAAATCAATATTGTACGCTTAAATACTTCACAAACACATTACCATGTAAACATTCTCTTGTAGTATTTTGTTACACTCACCTAAATGAATATACGTTCCCCCTTCTTCTGTTTAAAATTTAACTCTAAATATTTAAAAAAAAAACAACGTAAAAATTGATTGTGATTTTTTTTCACTCCAGTTGGGAAAAACTTATTTTTGCCATTGGGAATGGTACCATTTTTCGGTACCAGGAATGGAACCATTTTTCGGTACCACATATATATAAGGAAAAAAACACACTGCACCTAATGATTGGCATTACTGGGAGGACCAGAGTGTACATTTATGTAATTTAGTTCTTAGTAAAGGGTTGGCGTGGCGGATTTGTAACCAGAGGCCCCGGGTTCAATCCTCCTTGGTGCCACAGAGTTTCTTCGGTGTGTTCTTGGGCAAGACACTTTTCCTTAGCCTCGTCCGTCGGATGGGGACGTAAACCGGGGGGTCCCGTGTATCGGTCTATCCTCTGAGCACGTTAAAGAATCATAGGAATCCGGGGCTCCTCAGGCCATTTTTTTTTCCTTTCGCAACCAATTTCGTCAAATGAAAAATGTTGGAGCCAAATTGGAGATATTGGAGCCAAAATTGGCTCAAAGATAGCATATAATATTTTTGTTTTAAATGAAGTATGGCCCATGAATAAAGCAGTAAGTAATAATTATAATCATAAGATTATATTAGAAAATATTTTACTCAATCTTTTACATAAAAATAAAACTTATTAATCTGGAAATGTTTCAGTTTCGAAATAAATACTGTACACAAGTACAAAATCTTATATATGAATTATACTGATCACTGGTTTATTTTATCCTGTCAGTAATTAAAGCCTAATGTATACTTGACACCAAATGAGTGTTTTTCACACCTCATCATGGACAAGTGTTGCCTTCTGGACTTGAAATAAGAGGTGCTAATTTTGTCAGAGTTATTAGGCAATTATACAGGGGAAAATTAAGGGGTATGACAAGATTGGAAAGTAGTACACAACATTCATGACTGACATTGGATATTTCTTTCGCCAATCACATTCGCCAAAGTTTTTTTTTATTCGCAACTCTTATTATTTTGTCTCATTTGGCTCCATTTGCGAATCCCAGAGGAGGCCCTGGAATCTATTTGATAATAAGAGTAGGGCACGGTTCCCGGATTCCTAGGTATCCTTCCCCTCTCTCTGGGGCGTTTCTAAATAACCTATACTGTGTTGATGAGCCATTAAACAACATTCAATTCAATTCAATTCAATTCTTAGTAAAGCTTTCACAAAGGTACTTGTTTGTTAAGTTCAGAACACAGTACGGAATAGTGATTTATGATATTATGAGCAGATTTGTGGGAAGAGAGTTGAGAACAAGGTCCTATTATACAACTTGTGTACCAGTGTCTGTGTCATGGAAATAAATAAATTTGATACAGTAATACTTTTGTACTGTATTGAAACTGTAAGTTGCATACATTCAGGCGTTTCATTCATAGCTTATCTGGAAATGCGTGCTGTGGTCTCAGTATTAAGACTTCCACATAAAGCCCTGGGTGTAGTAATTATGATAAATCCTGTCTTTCCATTATGGTGTATTAAAGTTTGGTTCAGACATTGATAACAGCTTAGGCTGCAGGTGATTAATGTCACAACACTTAACTAATGTGTCTGATTTTACTTTTGATAAGTTTACACAGTGAAAGTATTTCAGAAAGTAGGGGGAGTGGGGGCGGGGCGGTTTGAGGGGGGCATCAACACATACCGTATTTCCCCTATTCAGAGCACCTCAGTCCCTAATAAAGCCCCCCACCACCCCCTGGCCCCTGCCCCTCTTTTTTTAAAATAAAAAAAATATAAATAAATAAACTACAAACGATAAAAAAAAAGCGCCCACTTGGCATTTCACATAGTGGCCGGCGCTACTTTAGGGGTCACATACATGTAGCATCCGGGTGCTACTTTAGGGGTCACATAGCATCCATGTGGGTCACATAGCATCCGGGCGCTTCTTTAGGGGTCACATAGTGTCCGCGCGCTACTTTAGGGGTCACATAGTGCCCAGGCGCTACTTTAGGGATCACATAACATCCAGGGCACTACTTCAGGGGTCACATAGTGTCCGGGCGCTACTTTAGGGATCACATAGAATCCGGGCGCTACTTTAGGGGTCACATAGTGCCCAGGCGCTACTTTAGGGATCACATAGCATCCGGGGCGCTACTTCAGGGGTCACATAGCGTCCAGGCGCTACTTTAGGGGTCACATAGCATCCGGGTGCTACTTAAGGGGTCACATGGTGTCCGGCGCTACTTTACTGGAAATACTGTAATTTAGTAAAATATTAAAGCTTAAGGGACAAAATGTGCACTCACCATAGGTTTGCCGGGTGTCCTAGTTTTCAATTGCGGGTTACATTAACAAGGTTTAACTTTTATATAATGGCCCAGTTGTAAACTTCTTTGAACAACTGGATTGCTAGCCCTGTTTAAGATGTACTTTGACATTTTTTGTAAGTATGTGTTAAGGCATGCAATGGGGTTTCAGGCAAATAAACCCTAAATGATACAAGCAATATTAGTGAGCGTGAATGCATGTAATTGCATTTCAGTATTCAGCCGATCCTTATGATGTTAACATCTCTATTCAATTCTTTGTTGTATGTAAAGTGCATTTTATCTCAGGGTATTAACAGAGGCCAATATTTGTCTGCTTAGCCCCTGGAGGGGATAGTACGGGTTCAAGACTCACCGTCGCCACTGAGTTTTGTCGATGTGTTCTTCCAGGGCAAGACACTTTCCATTATTCCATTAGCCTCATCTGTTGATAATATCCATTAACAGTAACATTCAGCCAATAGGGCTCGATCTTAGATATAGTATGTTCTAAAAATAAACTGAAACAGTCAATGATTTCGGACAAACAGTTCATTACTTACATGGTATATATTCAAAAGTATAGGTTAATTATGTCGGACATCGTATCGAGAGGATTACAAAGTATATGACATCATTGAGCTTTAGCCCAGATATATCCCTATTGGCTCATGAAATATTTATTTTCTCTTCTTTTTTTACAGGATGGTCACCATGACGATATAACAATAAAGTTTGATTCTGCCAACTATAACTTTACATTGGATTTAAAACGTAACAGGTTTGTATTGTTATGATTACTGGTAATAAAGATTAAATGATACTATAATTAATTAAATTAGATATTAATGCTACCACACCACTACTACCTCCCCATCATGCAGCAACACTACCACAGCTGCATCAGTAATAACATCATCAGGAACAAGGCAACTCCGAACACAACCATAATTATACGCATCACCAAGTACTGTGTAGTAATTGTGATAATTGGCATCGTTGTTGTCGTCGCCTTCGAGCGCATTCTGTGGCCGGGGTTATTCAAGACGCTGCATCTAAAACTTCCTTGCCTGTTACCACTGTGGGTTCCAGTGGGAGCTCCACTTGTCAAGTTAGGAAGTGTTGATTCTACAGTACTGTATCTACACAGGAAAAATGAGGTCGTTTGCCTCTACCACAAAAAATCGACCGTCATATGTGCTAAAAATGAAGTAAAACGCCATTCAAACAAATCTTTGTCGCCTTCATCATCATCCCCACCATCACCATCAGCACCATAACCATTGTGTAAAGTGGGTCCTGCCTGATACAGAAGAGATGCTTTTAGATCTAATGGCCATAGGCCAGGTAAAGGCAGCTTATATGATGGCAAATTATACATTGTTGCTGCTGGTTGTCGTCTGTTATCTCATTCTTGTGATAACTTCAGTAAATGGCTTGGATTTTCAGCTGATATGATTTGGAAGTTCACTTCAATGAGATCTTGCACAAGTTTAAAAAGAACAAAATAGACACGTGCGCTACATGGTTCAGTCTTTTTTTCGCAGTAAATTTTAAAATACAGTTGATTTTATTTGGTTTAAGCATAAAACAAGAACCACGAAATATTTCATCTTAACCTAATGTTTCAGGGCTTTTATCCTAAAAATTGTGAAGACTCCCTAGCCTGGTCATTTTGTGAGAAAAAAAAGCGCGATAACTGTCTGATGTGTGAAAAAAGTATTGAAAGATTAATTGTTAAAAGCGATATAACTCAGTACATGCATACATTGTTTTTGTGGGAGGAGGACACTATAAAATAAATTATTTAGCATAATATAGTACATTTTAGATAAACTTCTTAATGTAAACGTATCCAAAACAAAACTGTAGAGAAAGTTAGATGGAGAAATGTTGTTTACCAAAAAAACATTTTTTTTTATTATTAAATTGTGAAAAAAAATCGGCCACACATGTGAAAAAAATGACCAATTTAAATTGTGAAGTAGCCGAATTTTGGCTCCTTTACAGAAGGAAAAAAGCCCTATAGATGTTGGATTATGTGTCAATTAAACATCAATCTTCAAATCTGCCAAATAAAATAGTATGGCAGTAACAGTTTCAGAGCAGAGAAGAACATCATTCATAATAAGTTACCAGTAACTCTTTTGTCCAAGTTGGAGCACATGAACACCTAATATCTGGCTAACTGTTGTACATAGACAGGGTCTTCCACAGGAAATCTTTAAGGAGTTGAGTGTTTTGCACGGTGGTCAAACGGGGATGGGCGCAGGAATGGGGTGTCGCCCTTCTTGCACCGTTTTATTTTTACTGACCAGTTGAAAGACGAGATTTGGCATATATCTAGTATCATAAGAAATGAAATAAAATAATGATAAATAACTAAAACATATTATTTTGATGTAAATTTATTGTTTTATTTATCTGTTCATCGATAAAAACAACAATCAGCCATACAGTTAACATTAACCGCATCACTCCAAGTCTCAGTGACGATCTCCTTGTTCTCTGTTAGATGAATGTCAGGCTCCTGTTTGTGCTGACTTTGGTTGGGAGTCCTGTATAGTCAACAAAACAGGCCCCGTGTGGTTCCCGGGGGCCCCCGTTTGGTCACGGGGCAAAGAATAGGGTCACTGCAGATCCCTTTGGAGGGGTAGGCAGAGGGGTAGAATCCCCCCAAATTCATGTTCATTTTATCATTTTTTGTTCATGTTCATTAAAGGTCTTCATCATGATCCCTGCATTGTTTCAGGTGCTATCTCGCTCGCATCAAAAGAGCAGTGGCAGAAAAACAATAACGTGGCTCCAGCGTAAATGGAGTTTCTACGATAGAATTTGCAGCAACTCTGCAGTTCAGGGTGAGAAGGTTCTAGGCCCGTTTTCCATATTTTTTCGATGTACGTGGAAGATGAGCCTGGCATGTTCATGCCTGTTAGGCGCCATATAACCTTTTCATGTGTTGGTGCGCCTTAAAACCCCAATTCAGTTCAATTCAATTCAAAAAAACAGACACCATTGCTTATAACTCAGTACTGCCATGTGCTCCAAAATATGATCCTATAACCCAGGCTATCTTTACTCCAGATAAGTTATCAATCATAAATCTGCAGTGTGGTGTTTGTATAATGTCTTCTATAGATGGTCTGTGATTGTTGAGCTGGTTGCTGTTGATTTATGTTGGAATACAGGTTTGTGTAGATAAGACATCCCCAGGTAATATCTGATACCAAAGTTATATAGTTGGCATGGATTTAAAACAAAGAAGTTCCTGACACATTTCGGCCATTGTATATTTAACTCTACATTCTGTATTTCCCCTAGTAGAAGCACCTAGTTGCTATGCAAAAGGCCAAGGGATCACTCTTATAAAATTAAAAGTTAAAACTGTTAATACCAATTGTTTCCATGGTATATCATACAGTACGTTCAGACGCCTTAATTATTTATCATTATTTGAAATCTTACTTCATAAAATGAACGTTAAATTTAGTTTAGGGTGTCGCATTATTTGTAAGGCGAATGCACTAACAACCGCGTAACGTAGCGACGTCGTGTAAACAACAAAACGACGTCATGATTTGCCTTACACATTGCCGTCATAAAAGGATAATTGACAACATTAAAGTGAATCAATCACATCGTAGGTGTGTTATGTGATAAACAGAATCTTACATTCGTGACTGTGTGTTATTGACTTTAATAAACTCGTTGGGTAAAAAGATAGGATACTCGGCAAGAGCCTCGTATCCTATCATTTTATCCAACTAAATCAACAATACACAGTCACTCATGTAAGATCCTCTGTAAGTATATCTATATATATTATTTATGTTTTGCTAGCCTACTTAGGGTTATACAGAAGATTGAACATTTTTATTGAATTTTTATTTTGTTGAATTTTTGGACCAAAAGAAATCAAAAATGAATATAAATTTGAAGTTTTTTTTTTGACTTTTAGCAGTCACTTTTCCGGCGGCGGCGGCCACATTTTAAATCAACTATGTCTCAGCAACCGCTGCTCGTATTTTTCTGAAACTTTGTCAGATGCTTTGTTGGGTTAGGGACATCACCTGATGCCAAAATTACCAAGGTCAAGGTCATATTTTGCGTTATTTTCCCAAAACTTAACTGTGGTTAGGTAACAAATTTGGTTAGGTAAGTTAACCTCTATTAACTGTATGTGATTGCCTCATTTTCTTTGTTTGATACTTGGTCATATGTACAGGTATAGTTGGCATTGGTGGACATCACTGAATGACAAAAATTACTAAGATCAAGGTCATATTTTGCTTATTCTCCCCAAACTTAACCTTGGTTAGGTAACTTAACCTCAATTAACATTATGTGATTGCTTCACTTTATGTCTTTGATGCTTGGTCATATGTATTGTTGGCATTGGTGGACATTGCTGAACGACAAAAAATACCAAGGTCAAGGTCATATATATTTTGCATTATTTTCCCAAAACTACACCCTGGTTAAACCATTTAACCTCAGTAACTTAACTTCTTATGATCGCTTTTATTTGTTTGATACTTGGTCATTTGAAGTGTTGTCTTTGGTGGACATCATTTAAACACAAATTTAATAAAATATTTTGTATGCCGTTTGCCGCGGTGGGCGGGACACCCTCAAACAGAGGTCTTGTTTAAAAAGGTGGTGGGGTCGTGTGTGTGTGTGTGGGTGGTGGGGGTGTGTGTGGGGGGGTGGTCTCCTTAAGGAGAGGCACTAATTTTAGGGGAAATACGGTAAGACACATTAAATTGCTAGCAGGAGGAAATATGTCTTATTATCCGAAGGCACACTAAACACTATTTAGACTGCTCTGCATGTGTCCCATTGTGTTCTACTGTTCAACGACTACTAAAAAAATATGCTTCTGGTGCAAGCATGTGCTTAAGTAATGCAGACATTTTAGTGATAAGAAAGAGGAAACTAAAGTTTTCATTATTAAAACTTAAATTGGGGTCTTTATAATTGTTTTATAGCTGCATGACATGGAGTTTTGGTGTAAATCACTAAATTTTATCTCACCAGACATTGGAAGGTTTACTTTGGATTGACTTATCATTGATTTGTACCAACAACTTTCTCCAGTTGGGTAGGAGGCATGAATTGTAAACAGGTTGATTACATGGGGTCAGACTTGGTTTACATCATTAGAACTTCTCTCAAAGTGTTATTGTGATGTCAGAAATGGTATCTAAATGTGTCTGGTTCTCTTAATTAAAGATTTCTAAGTGGGACATATCTTATCTCAAATTCTTCACACAAAATTGTATTTGAAAACAAAAACAAAACAAAAAAAACACCCAACCTTCTTTTCATTCCACGAGAGGTTCAAAATCAATTCATGCTCAATGGGATAACTCACACCAAGTTCAAACAGGGAAATAACAAGTACAAATTGGAAAATAACTTGTCAAAAAAGGAGATAATTCACAAGTAGAAAAAAAACCTCACCTCAGGTACTTTACTCTTGAAGCTGACAAATGTAAGTTATTAAATTCAAAATTTAGTAAATCATTACTTTTAATCCCAGAAATTGATATTTTAATTTCAAAGATATATTTATGTCAAAACAGAATATTAGACCATTTTAAGATCTATGAACATCTCAAGATAAACTTTTAAAAGAATCTGCAACAAGACTATTGTGAATGCGGGACTATTGTAACTGTTAGATAATTAGAGAATCTCCCATGAGTGCCTGTTTAATATTGAATTAATTAAATGAGTTTGACAAAGTTACATGATGCGAGCCTGTATCGACCATGATAAAGTTACATGATGCGAGCCTGTACCGAGCATGATAAAGTTACATGATGCGAGCCCGCACTGAGCATGATAAAGTTACATGATGCGAGGCTGTACCGAGCATGACAAAGTTACATGATGCGAGCCCGCACTGAGCATGATAAAGTTAAACTTTGTCAGATGCTTTGTTGGGTTAGGGACATCACCTAATGCCAAAATTACCAAGGTCAAGGTCATATTTTGCGTTATTTTCCCAAAACTTAACTGTGGTTAGGTAACAACCTTGGTTAGGTAAGTTAACCTCTATTAACTGTATGTGATTGCCTCATTTTCTTTGTTTGATACTTGGTCATATGTACATGTATAGTTGGCATTGGTGGACATCACTGAATGACAAAAATTACTAAGATCAAGGTCATATTTTGCTTATTCTCCCCAAACTTAACCTTGGTTAGGTAACTTAACCTCAATTAACATTATGTGATTGCTTCACTTTATGTCTTTGATGCTTGGTCATATGTATTGTTGGCATTGGTGGACATTGCTGAACGACAAAAAATACCAAGGTCAAGGTCATATATATTTTGCATTATTTTCCCAAAACTACACCCTGGTTAAACCATTTAACCTCAGTAACTTAACTTCTTATGATCGCTTTTATTTGTTTGATACTTGGTCATTTGAAGTGTTGTCTTTGGTGGACATCATTTAAACACAAATTTAATAAAATATTTTGTATGCCGTTTGCCGCGGTGGGCGGGACACCCTCAAACAGAGGTCTTGTTTAAAAAGGTGGTGGGGTCGTGTGTGTGTGGGTGGGGGGTGGGGGTGGGGGGGGGGGGGTGGTCTCCTTAAGGAGAGGCACTAATTTTAGGGGAAATACGGTAAGACACATTAAATTGCTAGCAGGAGGAAATATGTCTTATTATCCGAAGGCACTCTAAACACCATCTAACCTATTTAGACTGCTCTGCATGTGTCCCATTGTGTTCTACTGTTCAACGACTACTAAAAAAATATGCTTCTGGTGCAGAAATTTTAGTGATAAGAAAGAGGAAACTAAAGTTTTCATTATTAAAACTTAAATTGGGGTCTTTATAATTGTTTTATAGCTGCATGACATGGAGTTTTGGTGTAAATCACTAAATTTTATCTCACCAGACATTGGAAGGTTTACTTTGGATTGACTTATCATTGATTTGTACCAACAACTTTCTCCAGTTGGGTAGGAGGCATGAATTGTAAACAGGTTGATTACATGGGGTCAGACTTGGTTTACATCATTAGAACTTCTCTCAAAGTGTTATTGTGATGTCAGAAATGGTATCTAAATGTGTCTGGTTCTCTTAATTAAAGATTTCTAAGTGGGACATATCTTATCTCAAATTCTTCACACAAAATTGTATTTGAAAACAAAAACAAAACAAAAAAAACACCCAACCTTCTTTTCATTCCACGAGAGGTTCAAAATCAATTCATGCTCAATGGGATAACTCACACCAAGTTCAAACAGGGAAATAACAAGTACAAATTGGAAACTAACTTGTCAAAAAAGGAGATAATTCACAAGTAGAAAAAAAACCTCACCTCAGGTACTTTACTCTTGAAGCTGACAAATGTAAGTTATTAAATTCAAAATTTAGTAAATCATTACTTTTAATCCCAGAAATTGATATTTTAATTTCAAAGATATATTTTTGTCAAAACAGAATATTAGACCATTTTAAGATCTATGAACATCTCAAGATAAACTTTTAAAAGAATCTGCAACAAGACTATTGTGAATGCAGGACTATTGTAACTGTTAGATAATTAGAGAATCTCCCATGAGTGCCTGTTTAATATTGAATTAATTAAATGAGTTTGACAAAGTTACATGATGCGAGCCTGTATCGACCATGATAAAGTTACATGATGCGAGCCTGTACCGAGCATGATAAAGTTACATGATGCGAGCCCGCACTGAGCATGATAAAGTTACATGATGCGAGGCTGTACCGAGCATGACAAAGTTACATGATGCGAGCCCGCACTGAGCATGATAAAGTTACATGATGCGAGCCTGTACCGAGCATGATAAAGTTACATGATGCGAGGCTGCACCGAGCATGACAAAGTTACATGATGCGAGCCTGTACCGAGCATCCTTTCAATTTCATCTGCGTCCATTAATAAATTCAGTATTGAAAGGCATGACTGAGAGAGTCTATTTATTACATAATGCCAAAAATGCCGCATAAGGAACATTTTTTGATGTAGCTCCCTTGTAGAGCTCTTCATATAACGTTGTCATATGATGACATCGTATGTTGACTCGGTCTTTTCCGTATGCCACCGAACAATGAAACTAACTCGTCGATTACCGTAATCCGGTATTTTTGGTTATGGAATTCCTGTGCACACCAAGATGAACGGAAAGGATCGAACGATGATTCGGCATTCATTTGCATATTTATTTCACTAGTGTAATATGATAAATATATCATGCCTTTATTACACTCCCACACCGCAAGTAATAATAAATATGTGATAAATAACGAATAAGGTAAAAAAGTTTCACACTCGCCCCATGGGCCTAAAATGATTGTGTTTGTTAAGGCTTGTTTATGTATTAGTTGTTTCCAGAGCATGTCAGATGTGTATGTTAATATAAATATATTTGGTGGTCTTCGCCAGGTCTATCTCTGTCTGCATCAATTGTTAATTTGGTTGTTTACACTTTCTGTACTCCACTTTGTGAACTTGGGCATGTTTTAACCTTATACACTCACATGTAGTTGTTTACAAACACTTCATGATTTCAAGTGCGTGTCTTATCATTCCAATTGCGTTCTTATTGATATTATTGCTTGATGTCATTTATTAATTGCTTAGATATTGTCATAATAGTATTTTGCGATCTTCAATAAGTTGTTATAACTTCTGGCCCCAGTTGGCAGGGACCTAAGAAATAGCTACATGTACCTGTCTTTCCCTTCAGGAGGTTGGTTGTTAAATGGCAAAATACCACATTTTAGTCTATAATATAATGTCGATTTTGTTTGTAGTGGAGGCAAACCTCCCACTTTTTCCTGGGTAGAACATAGTGTTGGGAATCGGACAGGAATATTACTATCGATAATCAGAAAACCAAAACCGATTGATTAATGATTGTAATATCGGTCTTTTTTTATTCATGTACAGGCAATAATATATAATATTTATATACTTACTATTTCCATTTGTTTGTCTTGCTGTCTGTATGTACTTCCATCCATCTGTCTGTCCCTCTCTCTGTCTGTTTGCCCGTCTATCCCTGGCTGTTTGGATAGATAGGAAGCAGGTGGAGGGACTGACAGATGGGGATGGACATACGGATGGACACTATCCACTCTCTTCATTTTCAGGAACAAGAACTCTTGTCAGTCAATTATAACCGTTATTTAAACAAAAGTTGCCGGATTAAATGTAGCCCATTCCCTTTTTAAACATGCTTTGTGTAATATGACACCGCCACTGCCAGCGTAAACAGACACTAAAAAATATGTTTTGTCAAAATTAGTCATAAATTTATGGAACGCAGCATGTGGTTAGTTAAAAGGTCATGTGATATAGACCAAAGCAGGTTGTTTTTTTGGTAGTGGTTTATATAAGTGTAATTGTTGGCCAGGCACTTCTGGTTTGTACCGAGGCAGGAAATGTAAAACATACATCATATTAAATAGCAGTATGCTTTGTTACATCATATACACTTAACATTGAGTATTCAGTGAACGTAATTTCCATTTTCCTTTTTTTTTGTAGACGAAAATGGATGTAAATTGTCAAATGCAATGTTTCCCAGAGTTCATTATTAGTTTTGTTGTATTTCTTCAAATCTATTACCAATGAATAAACGGATCACCATTAACTTGGTGATAGAAATTAAAAGCAATAATTTCTTAATGGACATAATGATTTTGATATGTGAATTTCTTGATTAACCTATCCCACCATCAGTAGATTACGTATTTTCCTGTACGTGTAGTCTTATGATGTATGTCACTGCAATTGACCACTCGCTATACAGGCAACAAATATTTGAAATTAAAATAATAAAGTTTGTACATTGTGGTTAACGATTTAATCCTTTGATCTATGTGCTACTTTTTTTGCATGGTGGGTCTAAGTATCTTTGTCAGATGTTAGCTTAATTATTTTATAAATTATATTTAGTTACATGTGCTCTGATAGTTGACTAAGTAAATGTCAAATGAGGTTGCCTTGACATGATATCCTGGATAACCCAGTAATTAGAACACTTGTCCACTTATTAATTAGATATCAGAACACTTGTCCACTTATTAATTAGATATATCAGAATACTTGTCCACTTTTTAATTAGATATCAGAACACTTGGATCCACTTTTTAATTAGATATCAGAACACTTGTCCACTTATTGATTAGATATCAGACCATTTGTTCACTTATCATTTGATTTCAGAACACTTGTCCACTTACTATTTGATATCAGAATACTTGTCCACCTATTAATTAGTGATATCAGAACATTTGTCCACCGATTAATTAGATATCAGAGCACTTGTCCACTTTTTAATTTGATATCAGAACACGTGTCCACTTGTTGATTGGAGATATCGGAACATTTGTTCACTTATCATTTGATTCCAGAACACTTGTCCACTTACTATTTGATATCCATTTATTAATTAGATAATCAGAACACTTGTCCGTTTATTAATTAGATATCAGAATACTTGTCCACCTATTAATTAGAGATATCAGAACACTTGTCCACTTATTAATTAGATATCAGAATACTTGTCCACCTGTTAATTAGAGATATCAGAACACTTGTCCATTTATTATATTGATATATCAAAACAATTGTCCACTAATTATTTGATATATCACAACACTTGTCCACTAATTATTTGATATATCAGAACACTTGTCCACTAATTATTTGATATATCAGAACACTTGTCCACTAATTATTTGATATCAGAACACTTGTCCATTTAAGAGCCATGTTAACTTGCAGAGTGTCCTCAGGCCCTCTTGTTACATGGTGACCTAGACAGAGTACTGGGACAAAATCACCTACATGTACATCCATTCACCTGCCCTAGTACAACATAAATGATTTTTTTCTTCTGTTTTCAGAAATCTATTTTCAAAAGCATATATTGAAAAAAGTTACACAGAGGAAGACAAATACGAGATAAAAAGACCTCATCGTAAAAAAGTAAGCCATACAAATGATTTGTAACCTCAGTCGGATCTTGCCGATGCTCCTGGCTGCAGTTTTGATTCCCCGACTGGGTGTGGTATGCTAGAGGTAACGGAGGTTGCCCACTGAGACAGTTGTTTTGCCCGTGTGTTATATGTAGGTTCCCCAAATGTACACCATGTGTACACTCTAGAAGAAATTGTATGATTAAGTAGCTTGTTATTTAGTTGTTAATAACCAAAGAATAATCCGGTTCTGAGTCGATTTAAATCACAGTGATAAATGATCATTTGTATCTACATATTGTCAAAGCTACATGTAACTAGAATTGCAGTGGTATTACTCAATAAGGCTGCCTTTCTCCGTTTGCTATAGAATATTGATACATCACTACCTGTTGCAAAGGTTCAGTTATCTTTAGGTGTTGAAACTGAAATTTTGAGATTTCACTTTAGAACTAATCACATTAGATTTTAAAATTGAAGAACTTATTGTATGTGCATATAAGCCAATTGTTATTTTTTTTTAATGTAAATAGATCAGCAGTATTCTTTTTTTTTTATATACATTTCAGTTACAGCGACATTGTTTTTATCATGGTCGTATACGAGGTGTTAAACATTCCATGGTTGCCTTAAGTACATGTCACGGTGTCAGGTAAGAATTTGTCCAGTTTTTAAACACACCATTGTGCGGGGGTTTTCATGTTCGTAGGTCTCTGTCCAGTAAATTCAGAGCCTATGTTGGACATGTCTGATGTCAAAAAGATTTAAGTTGCCTGTGACATAGGGATATACAACCTGAGGCAATTAGAAAACACTTATTTGTGTTTCTCCTACTTTTCTAATGTCCGAGGATGGGGTTTCCCTTAGGTGAGTTCCTTCTATTTAGTTATCAGGGGCGTAGCTGTGCCTAAATCAGTGTGTAGGCACAAGGCCTTGTGGGGTCGGGGAATTTTAATTTTAGAAGGAAGGCAAATCCTGCATTCTGACGGTATTTTAAGCAGAAAAACAATAGGTTTTTAACCCGCGATTTTAAGCTTTTTTCAGCGATTTCGCAACAAAAACATCGGAACAGAACAAAATAACATATATTAATATGAACACTTGCTTTCTGAAAATCTTTCGAAATTTTGCACAATCATGGTGTGTTTGGTTCCGAAAGACTGTGAGCGAAAAAAGTTAAGACTTTTATTTTCTGAAAAGACCACGAGTAAAAATTGGTATGAGCTGACCATTCGAAAAGAACCTCTAAACATAATGCACGAGCCTAAAAGTGATCCCTTATTTTCATATATTAAAGCGAGACACGCAACGGGGGAATTTCCGCTATATATTGTATACTGAAGTTCATATAATATTTCAAAGAAATCCCAAGATGTTTTGTTATATGCAGAAAATCGATGTCAGACTGGAGAAAAACGCTGATAAAAATATCCTACACCCCCTACCCCACTGAGTTTTTATTGAATTTTTGGCATTTTTATTTTTTTGATTTCTGGGGACAATGTGTAGGCAAAATGTGTAGGCGCGTGCCTACAGTGCCTATAGGCAGCTACGCCACTGGTTATATCACAGGATTTCTTTCGATAGACGAGATTCTGTTCATTCCTAATTTAAATCGCCTTATGCTGTGTGAAAGGACCTTTTATACACACTTTAATATTATGTATGATGGTCTAGAGGGAATACTTCAGACGTTTTCTTTCTCTCTCAGACAAAAAGAGGAACAACTCTGTCAGAAATGGAGAAGTTGTCCTCTGTGTCTGCTCTCCCTTTGACAACATTGAATGTCAAGGGTGGAAATATAATTTTCGCTAATCATAATATAAAAGCGCTAACTACTTGTATAGTAAATTAAACATGAAGTCTAAACTTGCACTTTAACTATGTAAATAAAATTATAATTATTTCGTTGTATTTCAGTGGCTATATACATAATGGCGTAGAAGCATACCATATAGAACCAGCCTTTGATCTAGATAAGAGTAGTCATAGGTTATACAAAGATGCACACAGTGCAAATATGCCTTTAAAATGTGGTAAGTAGATTTATACATTTGATATTGAAACATATCAATGAAAATATGGTGTTAGCACTGTTTTGTACAGATCTTAAATTTGAAAGCCCCATATATATTTTGAATCGGGCGTAAAATGCTTAAATTAACTCTGGTGCGTAACCAAGGATAGCACATATCATATTTTACCTTGTATAGTGTGCACCCATGTATTGTGCGTACCCACTTCTCAGAGATCAAACCTGGGTAAAAAAGTTGTTTCCTTGTATAATACGCTTCAATTTTTTTTAAAATTATTTTTTCTGTCGGTTCTGTATCTCATGATATCAAAAATATAAGGTTTATTTATTTATTGGGAATAAAAGTATAGTGTAAAAAAAAAATATATATACAAAATATTTATTTTTTTAGAAAATAAAATATTTTCCCTACCTACCGACCCTATTTGTTTTGAGCATGTAATAGGAACCGCACATATAATTTTATTTGGTCTAATAAACTTTATTAGTTTCTAAGGGGAGACTCCTTAGTTTCGAATGAATGTCCATGGGGAATTTCTTATAAAACAGAAATCTAAGAGATTAAAAGCCATATACAGGCTAGACAATAAAAAAGAAATCCACAAATGTGGTGTTTTTGACTTAGTATGACATAATAGTTAATTTTGGTGTAAATAAAGTTTTTGTACTGTGACCGGTATAGAGTCTGTAAACAGAAACTAGTAACTGGTGGCTATGTTGTAAATGGTAGCTTTGTTTGATCAATACCTTCATCTCTCCATTCGACATAAGATTACGGAAAAAAAAGCCGGATAAGGTATGTAGAAATAGCATTTTTATGACAATTTGGAGTGTTTGTCATTCAATTATGGATGTGTTATATCTCAAATAAGGGACAGGTATATGCTGCCGTGTCTCTATAAATGTCATGTTTTCCTTTTTTTTTGAGTGCTAAGTGGGTGGGGTAAATGAATTGTATTTGTAGGCAGAGAAACTGACTTTGTTGCTTTCTAGCATGTATTTGCTATATTTTGAGAGGAAATTATATGGTCTTTCAGGAATAGGGCATGTTTGTTAGTTCTGAAAAATTGAATTTAAGTTATTTAACCTAATTAGTGTACATGTCTGAAAATAGTCTGAATTTCAAAGAAAACTGTAGATTCCGACCTTAAGGAAAATATGCATAGTACCGATTATACACAATTTTAGGTTTAGAACACAGGTTGTAGTGCGTTTTGATATTTTCAACACAAAATTGCTCAGAAATCATCAAAATATTGCGACATTTTCCATTTTGAGATATCGACACATATTGCCAAGGGAAGTAACACTTGCGGGTAAAAATAGACCATCTCAGTTTTGTTATTTTTCCAATGACCGAATGTGAATTTGCACACATTTTTCAATTTTATTTTTGTAGAAACTATAATTGGAGCCTGTAAATTGTATTTAACTGTTCATTTAAGAATGCATTAATGTAGGAGAATAGGTTTCCATATAAGATACCTTGAACTATCAGACAGACCCAACAATAAATTGCACTCTTCTATGACCAACTCTGATCAGACATGCAAAATCAGACTTACTGGAATAACAGTATTAGACGCGCATCAGACTTACAATATTCAGACTCTTGAATATCAGCCCTACAATATCTGATGCATATCAGACTCATATCAGCCAAAAATTTCAGACCCAAATCAGACCTACAGTATCAGACACAAAAACTATTATTGTGTACATATAGGTCTGCATCTCACTGGTATGTTCTAGGTCAGACTCTGATACTTTAAGTCTTATAACTATGAGTGATAGCGTAAGTTTGATGAAATTGTAGGTCTGACATGAGACTGAAAGTGTAGGTCTGTCTGACATGCATTAAATAGTGAAAGTCTGAATTGAGTTTGATATTTTGGATAGATCTGGAATGAGTCTGTCCGACATTCAATGTGCATATATTGCCCATACAATATCAGACTGATATCAGACCTACAATATAAGACCCATGTCAGACCCATCTTATCAGACCCATGTCAGACCTACACTACTAGATACACTCATAGCAGACCCATGTCAGACACTCATATCAGACCTTTTATATCAGACTCATGTCAGACCTTAAATACTGGGTGTGCCTCCAGCATACAAAATATCGTTGGTTGGTCTGATCTGAGTCGTAACTATTTAAAGTTGTGATATGATAGTGTAAGTAAGTTCTTAGTTAAGGTCTGGTATAATAAGTCTGGTAGTGTAGGTTTGAGCCATGTCTGGTATGCTACCTACTTTTCAGTTCATACTGCACTAAAACTATCTGGATGTTTTTGTGCATACCATTTCATTTTTTACTTTATTTTTAATTCGCAGTCTGCATAACCATAGCTGAAGTGACCGTTATGTCTATTATTTTCTCTACAATTTTAACTGAAATGGAAATATTCAATTTCGAGTTTAAATTAAAAAACTTCGTAATCACCGATTCATGTCATATTTGGGGTGGCAGCAAAAACAAAGATGGCTATGGTGTTATCCGCGTTACTTTTCGTGGTCACCGAAAATGGGTAACTGTTCATAGGCTGATGTTCTACATATCATCAGAATGTGAACAGTTACCCAGCCATCTGCATGTGTCACATAGGTGTCACCAAAAACTTTGCATTAATGTTAAGCATTTAAGTTTGGAAACTTGTTTAGTAAATAATCAGCGGTCAGTTTGTAGAAATGAAGGCATTTGTAATGGTCACCGTGGCTATAGGCCGTGCCTTCTATGAGAATGGGTAATTATTATGTTGATATGTTAAAACAAAGGCATGTTTAAATTTTAAATATTTGGATTTATTCCATAGTTATGTTCATGATTGTTAGATGTTACAGTTTCATAAAAGTTAGTGTTTAAAAGTTTCCTGTTACTTCGTCGTTTGCGGGATATATAACGGTTGTGCTTGTATTGGACTGTTTCCGACAGCTGTGTGCGATACTTACTCAACCGATCGCGTTGAGCAATGTGCATTGTGAAAGGGTCTGCCATCGCATATTTCAATCCAGCCTTTTTAGCTAACAATTGGGCAGACTTGCCTGTTCCATGTTTTTTGGTGCATACGTAAACACTCGACTGTTTAAATGTTCACACTTGTATGTTGTGTAGAGTTTGGAAATGCGACCCAACATTTCTCCTGAAAATACTGTATCAAGTACCCGTTTGATGTTTTTATGGTCTTCCTTTGAAATATTTCTGTGTTTGCCATATGGCAAAAAGTTGGTGGAATAGCTGGCAAGATGGGCATGACACACTGTTGAATATATTCTGCACTGGGCATGAATGTTGCTAAAGCAGGGCAGTATATTGTTTATTGCTGCCCTGCCCTTTTCGACAAACTGCTTCTCGGATACACTATTTTTTTTTATATGCGTCAGTTCAAGCCTTACGCGCGCCCGAACGCATGATGCAAGTTTTTGGGAAAATATGACCTTGTCGACTTTGTCATGTCTGGTATAGATTGCCTCAATGTTTGACAAAAAATCTGCACTATGTCACATGCTATACTGGCGTTGCTAGGGAAGGGTGAAGTTGTTGCTATGCATCATGGCGTTGTTGCTATGTAGGCTAAGGGAGACTACTCTAGATAAGTTCTGAAGCAGGTTCTTTATATTTTGAGTTCAGGAATAAATGATTTTTCTGTACCCTGAATACTATGTAGGTAAAGTACTCAAAAGTACATTTACAACACATATACCAACTTAATTTTGATTCTAAGAAGAGGAAAAAAAGAACAAAAAATACTGATAATTATTATATAACCTATAAATAGACGCGTTTTCATTGGCTAAAAAGTAATTTTTTAGAAAAAATATCTAGCGATATTGACCTGTTTTTTTGATATTGACCTGTTTTTTTGATATTGACCTGTTTTATATAATTGTTTTTTTGATATTGACCTGTTTTATATAATTGTAAATTGAGGGTTATATAATAAAACAGTTATGGACTTTTCAGCTGTTATACATGATGTTGATATGTACCAAAAAATCATTATTGACCTCGGCTATCGCCTCGGTCAATAATGATTTTTTTGGTGCATATCACATCATGTATAACAGCTGAAAAGTCCATAATTGTATAATATGTAACTTTTCAGGAATTATAGTGCCAAGTTTAAGAAGCTCTGAAATGCCTAAATTCCATCGCATTGGCACAGCTGACGTATCAAAATGCTCGAAATAACTGGAATAAGTGATTTAAAAGTAACAAATAAAAATTTGAAAAAATATTTTTGCCCTTAAGGGGAGACTCCTTAGTTTCGAATGAATGTCCATGGGGAATTTCTTATAAAACAGAAATCTAAGAGATTAAAAGCCATATACAGGCTAGACAATAAAAAAGAAATCCACAAATGTGGTGTTTTTGACTTAGTATGACATAATAGTTAATTTTGGTGTAAATAAAGTTTTTGTACTGTGACCGGTATAGAGTCTGTAAACAGAAACTAGTAACTGGTGGCTATGTTGTTAATGGTAGCTTTGTTTGATCAATACCTTCATCTCTCCATTCGACATAAGATTACGGAAAAAAAAGCCGGATAAGGTATGTAGAAATAGCATTTTTATGACAATTTGGAGTGTTTGTCATTCAATTATGGATGTGTTATATCTCAAATAAGGGACAGGTATATGCTGCCGTGTCTCTATAAATGTCATGTTTTCCTTTTTTTTGAGTGCTAAGTGGGTGGGGTAAATGAATTGTATTTGTAGGCAGAGAAACTGACTTTGTTGCTTTCTAGCATGTATTTGCTATATTTTGAGAGGAAATTATATGGTCTTTCAGGAATAGGGCATGTTTGTTAGTTCTGAAAAATAGAATTCAAGTTATTTAACCTAATTAGTGTACATGTCTGAAAATAGTCTGAATTTCAAAGAAAACTGTAGATTCCGACCTAAGTCAAATTAAGTCAATAAATTACTTGTATAAAGCGAGTAATTCACGAAAAGTAAAGTATAATCGGCATTCACAAATGTCTGTGTGTTCGTCCCCGATGTTTTTATCAGCGTTTTTCTCCAGTCTGACATCGATTTTCTGCATATAACAAAACATCTTGGGATTTCTTTGGAATATTATATGAACTTCAGTATACAATATATAGCGGAAATTCCCCAGTTGCGTGTCTCGCTTTAATATATGAAAATAAGGGATCACTTTTAGGCTCGTGCATTATGTTTAGAGGTTCTTTTCGAATAGAACTTACCATTATTTGCATATTTAAAGTCCCTTATGAAGAAAATGAAGATGTACATCCTTTAACAAAGACTCCAACCAATTTCCATATATATATTAGATGTTAACATTACATAAATACTTAAAAGGCCCAGAAACTGCAACATACATTACATGTATTCATGAATCTCATCAAAATCAGACCCTTTATCACGCTACGATACTCTACACTGCTAAGGATCTGACAACACTGCATTGGAGGTCATGTCAGATGGACCTTACAATTAACCAATCAGATTTCAGCCTACAGAATCGCTTGGACTGCTTCACTGCACATGTCGTGTTTCAGTCAAACGCTGTGGAGAGGTCTACACTCGGTATTGAAAGAGACAATCTCCGTAACTTTTAGCCTATAAAACACAAAATAATTGCGTAGACAAACATAACACACCAACCATTATTGAATATTTACTGAAAAAAACAAGAAGATTGACGGAATTCAATAGCGGTACAAAAAAAAGATATACCAATTCGTGGAAACCCACACTAAAACTACGCTCGCGGGTAATAATAATAGAACGTAGATATAGTCCATGTCGCTACCAACTGAGCTAAGCGGGCCAGACATACTAAGACATACTAAGACATACTATTTAGAAAACCTAATGTCTCACTAATCTTGGTAGAATATATATTTTTCAGGTAATGTTCCGAATGTTGATTTTCTTCGACGATTATTAATAATAATTGTATGCTTGATGTAAAACATGCTATTTAGTGCATTTCTTTGAATTTATCGTGCAATCAACAGCATTAACACACAGACTTAATCATTTTTAGCTCTACTGGCCCTTTAAAGGTTTTAACTAACTTTGTATAGATTACTTCTCTTGAACCTCTGGCCAGATTTCAGCGAAACATAGCAGGGATGATCTGTACCAAGCCTTGTTGCGCATGTCATCGCCATGTTCCGGTTGAATGATTTTTGACAGCGTTATGGCCCCTTATACACAACCTTTAGCTTAAGCCAGTAGTGCATCCACAGGCTCTCTTGGGCCTCTTGTTTTGGATATAGATCTGTGTTTATGTGAATTTTTAATTTGTTCAGTTCACTCGAACATCATCTGAAGTGCATATGAAAAGCGCAATTTCATTGATTGAATTCAGTTGATTTTCTCATGCATATTGATTAGATGAAAGGTCGATCTGATGTGACCTCCAAGGCAGTGTTGTCAGATCCTATAGCGGAGAATATCAAAGAGTAATTAGGATATGAATTTAATGAGATTGTGTAATCATTAGTTTACACAAAATACATTTTATGTCAAACCCAAATATGAGACACTGACATATATTTTTATATTATATGTAAGTATAATTTATCATCCCACAAGATGAATACACAAAACTTTTTTTATGTACCATTTAAAAATTCCTGTTTTTTTCTCTATTTCAGGTGCTCACAAATATGGATATTCCACAAGGTTAAATGAAACCAGACAGATTGAACATAAAAATTCCATCCTGCATCGGGTACACACATTTTTTTTTTTTGTTTAAACATATTTATCACATGACATTGCGTGTATGCAGCTTCATAACGGGATTTCTATTTTGATATTACACATGATGTAAAAGTCAGCGATAATACATAAAGCGCCAGCTGGTATTTAGTCTGAATATCGCTAGTCGAAATGAAGTTATATTATAAAAATAATCTGACATTCGTGTTTGTTTCATTTGAAAAAATGTAAAACTCATGAATGAATTTAATAATTTGCTTATCAGAGCAATATGAAATTGATTGAACTAATTTCATATAATTAAATATAAACTTTATTGTACATTGATTACAAAACAAGCTACATAGGTTATACAAATCACTCTCGATGGCGTGGATGACAGCCATGTGTGGTCTTGATGTCGGAAGAAACCAGAGAGCCCTGGGAAAACCTATGTGTCCGAGCAGGTGACCACGTACCAGCTCGCTTCATATTTATTGTCTAATGGGCAGAAGTCTCAAAGGTAAGCTTGCTGATTGGAAAAGAGGCCTCAGAGGTCAAACCGCTGTTGTCCGTCATCATCTTCATCGGTGTCCATTTTGTTGTAGTCTTGTAGACTCGATAACTTCTATATAACATTACCTTTTCTGCAGATGAAGAGAAGGGTGAGGGAGCCATATGATGCTAACATCAATACTCGTTATGTGGAAATGTATGTCGTCAACGATTATAGAACAGTGAGTAGTTTTTTCTCGGACGGTTATTTTTATACGCCCGTTCGTCCGTCTGTCTGTCTGTCCGTTAAGTTTTGCGATGTCCGCTCTCTAACTCAAACAAATATTATCCAATCATTGTGAAACTTGGAAATAATGTTCAAGGGCATAATACCTCGGTCAAGTTCGAAAACCACCCTAATCGCCCCGGTAACAACGGAGTTATGGCCCTTTAATTAGTGGAAATTAACAAGGTCCGCTCCCTAACTTGAACAAATATTATCCAATCCTTATGAAAATTGGAAATAATGTTTATGGGCATAATATCTCGGTCAAGTTTGAAAACCAGCCCAATCGCCCCTCTAACAACAGAGTTACGGCCCTGTAATTATTGAAAACGGAGTCATGACCTTTAATTATTGAAAATTAATAATTTTAACGATGTTCGCTCAATAACTTGAGTATTTGTTGTTTAATCTTTATGAAACTTTGGAATAAGGTTTATGGGCATAATATCTAGGTCAAGTTCAGAAACCATCCACATCGTCCCGGTAACAACGGAGTTAAGGCCCTTTAATTTTTGAAAATTGACAATTTTGACGATGTCGCTCAATAACTTGAATATTTGTTTTTCAATCTTGGTGAAACTCAGGTCAAGTTCGAAAACCAGACCAAACGCCCTGGTAACACGGAGTTCGTATTATGTCGCGGCATTGTCCGTCCATCCGTCTGTTATCACAGTTACAAAGGATCCACTTTCGACGGGCGTATTTTGTTTCCAATAGACACTCATGTTAAAAAGAGGGATTTAATCTTTTCACTTCTTATATATTAAGTATGAATTAAGGTATATATTAAGTATGATTTAAGGTTTATATTAAGTATGATTTAAGGTGTATATTAATATTAAGTATGAATTCAGGTATATATTAAGTATGAATTAAGGCATATATTAAGTATGATTTAAGGTGTATATTAATATTAAGTATGAATTCAGGCATATATTAAGTATGAATTAAGGTATAAAGTTTGAATTAAGGTGTATATTAATATTAAGTTTGAATTAAGGATTATATTAAGTATGATTTAAGGTATATATTAATATTAAGTTTGAATTAAGGTTTATATTAAGTATGATTTAAGGTGTATATTAATATTAAGTATGAATTCAGGCATATATTAAGTATGAATTAAGGTATAAAGTTTGAATTAAGGTGTATATTAATATTAAGTTTGAATTAAGGATTATATTAAGTATGATTTAAGGTATATATTAATATTAAGTTTGAATTAAGGTTTATATTAAGTATGATTTAAGGTATATATTAATATTAAATTTGAATTAAGGTGTATATTAATATTAAGTTTGAATTAAGGTGTATATTAATATTAAATTTGAATTAAGGTTTATATTAAGTATAAATTAAGGTATATATTAATATTAAGTTTGAATTAAGGTGTATATTAATATTAAGTTTGAATTAAGGTTTATATTAAGTATAAATTAAGGTATATATTAATATTAAGTTTGAATTAAGGTGTATATTAATATTAAGTTTGAATTAAGGTTTATATTAAGTATGAATTAAGGTTTATATTAAGTATGAATTAAGGTATATATTAATATTAAGTTTGAATTAAGGTGTATATTAATATTAAGTTTGAATTAAGGTTTATATTAAGTATAAATTAAGGTATATATTAATATTAAGTTTGAATTAAGGTGTATATTAATATTAAGTTTGAATTAAGGTTTATATTAAGTATGAATTAAGGTTTATATTAAGTATGAATTAAGGTATATATTAATATTAAGTTTGAATTAAGGTGTATATTAATATTAAGTTTGAATTAAGGTTTATATTAAGTATAAATTAAGGTGTATATTAATATTAAGTTTGAATTAAGTATGAATTAAGGTGTATATTAAGTATTAATTAAGGTATGTATTAAGTATGAATTAAGGTATATATTAATATTAAGTATGAATTAAGGTATATATTAATATTAAGTTTGAATTAAGGTTTATATTAAGTATGAATTAAGGTGTATATTAATATTAAGTTTGAATTAAGGTTTATATTAAGTATAAATTAAGGTATATATTAATATTAAGTTTGAATTAAGGTGTATATTAATATTAAGTTTGAATTAAGGTTTATATTAAGTATGAATTAAGGTTTATATTAAGTATGAATTAAGGTATATATTAATATTAAGTTTGAATTAAGGTGTATATTAATATTAAGTTTGAATTAAGGTTTATATTAAGTATGAATTAAGGTATATATTAATATTAAGTTTGAATTAAGGTGTATATTAATATTAAGTTTGAATTAAGGTGTATATTAATATTAAGTTTGAATTAAGGTTTATATTAAGTATAAATTAAGGTGTATATTAATATTAAGTTTGAATTAAGTATGAATTAAGGTGTATATTAAGTATTAATTAAGGTATGTATTAAGTATGAATTAAGGTATATATTAATATTAAGTATGAATTAAGGTATATATTAATATTAAGTTTGAATTAAGGTTTATATTAAGTATGAATTAAGGTGTATATTAATATTAAGTTTGAATTAAGGTATATATTAAGTATGAATTAAGGTATATATTAATATTAAGTTTGAATTAAGTATGAATTAAGGTGTATATTAAGTATTAATTAAGGTATGTATTAAGTATGAATTAAGGTATATATTAATATTAAGTTTGAATTAAGGTGTATATTAATATTAAGTTTGAATTAAGGTTTATATTAAGTATGAATTAAGGTGTATATTAATATTAAGTTTGAATTAAGGTATATATTAAGTATGAATTAAGGTGTATATTAAGTTTGAATTAAGGTTTATATTTATATTAAGTTTGAATTAAGGTTTATATTAAGTATGATTTAAGGTATATGTTAATATTAAGTATGAATTAAGGTATATATTAAGTATGAATTAAGGTATATATTAAGTATGAGTTAAGGTATATATTAAGTTTGAATTAAGTATGAGTTAAGGTATATATTAAGTTTGAATTAAGGTTTATATTAAGAATGATTTAAGGTATATATTAATATTAAGTATGAATTAAGGTATATATATTAAGTATGAATTAAGGTATGTATTAAGTTTGAATTAAGGTATATCTTAATATTAAGTTTGAATTAAGGTTTATATTACGTTTGAATTAAGGTTTATATTAAGTATGATTTAAGGTATATACAGTCGATTCCGTTTAATCGCTTATCGGTTAATTGCATATTTCGGTTAATTGCATAAAGTTTTGAAACACAAAACCATTCGTATTATTTTGCATGTAAAAAACCCCGTATAATCGCATAGGTTTTTGTCACATTCCGGATAATTGCATAACGAATATCTGGCTAATTGCATACTGAAAGTCAAATTTACCTGTATTTTGCAACTGTTAATTGATTGACGCGGTCACAGAGATTAGCCCGAGGCAAATTGATTGACAAAAGGTGCTAATTGGCTTGCCGAGAGAGTTTGCCATTTTGTGCGGTTTCCGTAAAGCTTCCACGCCATGACGATCGCTCGCCAATAAGCATACACGATTTAATAATAAGTTTGTACGCAATGTAAAGCAATGTGTTGTTAATTATTTACTGCTCTCAGTTTGCTAGTGTCGGTAGAGATGCATATGACATTGAGTAGCTCATAGAGGTTACTTAATAAATGAAAAATAAAATAAGCTTTTGTGTTATTATCATGGCTGTGTAATTCACACTACAAACAATAGCAAAGCGACGCAGGTTGAAAGAAAACAAATACGCATAAATATTGCGTAAAATCTATCAAATAACAGTAAATACAAAATGGGTATGCACAATAATAATCCTATCAAACATCTTACATAGACTTAACTCGCTTTTATGGAGTTTCTATGTAAGTATTAACAGAACAGTAAAACGAAAGTAGAAACGTGCACCGCTACATGTACAAAATGTTCAGTTTCGGTTATTCGAATACTCCGGTTAATCGCATATATTTTCTTGACAAATCGGCTATGCTAATAACCGAAATCGACTGTATTAATATTAAGTATGAATTAAGGTATATAGTACGTTTGAATTAAGGTATATATTAATATTAAGTTTGAATTAAGGTTTATATTAAGTATGATTTAAGGTATATGTTAATATTAAGTATGAATTAAGGTATATATTAAGTATGAATTAAGGTATATATTAAGTATGAATTAAGGTATATATTAAGTTTGAATTAAGGTTTATATTAAGTATGAATTAAGGTTTATATTAAGTATGAATTAAGGTATATATTAAGTTTGAATTAAGGTTTATATTAAGTTTGAATTAAGGTTTATATTAAGTTTGAATTAAGGTATGTATTAAGTTTGAATTAAGGTATGTATTAAGTTTGAATTAAGGTTTATATTAAGTATGAATTAAGGTATATATTAAGTTTGAATTAAGGTATGTATTAAGTATGAAATAAGGACTACATTAAGTTTGAATTAAGGTATAAAGTTTGAATTAAGGTATATATTAAATATGAATTAAGTTTTTCTGTAATATATAGTTGTGTAAACTTAGCCAAATCACATGACAAATTTCCGACTATTAGGTTAAAGGGAATGTAGCAACATAACCAGAAAGCTCTGTTATTGAGAGTTCGGAAAAACTGAAAACAATTGAAAGAAATACCAACATTGGATGATAAACAAAAAAATATGACCCTTTGAAGGTTGTTGTAAAATGGACAAAGGGAGCCGCCATTTTGAGAAAGTTCTATGACGTCATGGTTCCAAATAACCATATATTGATAAATATCATTTAAAGCATAGAAAACCGCTGCAAATGAAAGCAAAATCCTATACTGGTCATATAAAACATTATTACCATTAAGTATACATATTTGTCATACAGTTGCTGTAATTTTTAGCTCTACTGGCGGAAGGCCAGCAGTGCTTATGGGATGGCGAATTGTCCGTCGTCCGTCCGTCGGTCGTCCGTTGTTAACTTTTGGCTCGTTAAGACGAAAGGGCCTTCATTTTTAATCCGATCTTTACCAAACTTTAACAGGTTGTTAATATCAATGAAACTCAGATGAGTTCGAAAACCAGCCAGATCGGACAAGTAACAGCGGAGTTATGGCCCTTGATTTAGTTAAAAATGCTATATTGCTATATTTTGTCTCGTTAAGACGATAGGGCCTTCATTTTTCATCCTATCTTTACCAAACTTTACCACATTGTTAATATCAATGAAAGCTCGGACAAGTTCGAAAACCAGCCATATCGGACTAGTAACAGCGGAGTTATGGCCCTTGATTTAGTTAAAAATGCTATATTTTGCATCGTTAAGACGATAGAGGCATCATTTTTCATCTGATCTTTACCAATCTTTATCAGATTGTTAATGTTGTTGAAAGCTCGAACAAGTTTGAAAACCAGCCATATCGGACCAGTAACAGCGGAGTTATGGCCCTTGATTTAGTTAAAAATGCTATATTTTGCCTCGTTAAGACGATAGGGGCTCATTGTTCATCCGATCTTTACCAAACTTGATCAGATTGTTAATATCAATGAAAGCTCGGGCAAGTTCGAAAACCAGCCATATCGGATTAGTAACAACGGAGTTATGGCCCTTGATTTACTTAAAAATGCTATATTTTGCCTCGTAAAGACGATAGGGGCTTCATTGTTCATCCGATCTTTACTCAACTTTATCAGATTGTTAATGTCGTTGAAATCTCGAACAAGTTCGAAAACCAGCCGTATCAGACCAGTAACAGCGGAGTTGTGGCCCTTGATTTAGTTAAAATATATTTTGCCTCGTTAAGACGATTGGGGATTCATTGTTCATCCGATATTTACTAAACTTTATCAGACTGTTAATATCAATGAAATCTCGAACAAGTTCGAAAACCATTCATATAGGACTAGTAACAGCGGAGTTATGGCCCTTGATTTAGTTCAAAATGCTATATTTTGCCTCGTTAAGACGATAGGGCCTTCATTTTTCATCCGATCTTTACCAAACTTTATCAGATTGTTAATGTCTATGAAAGCTTGGTCAAGTTCGGAAAACTAGCCAGATCGAACCAGTAACAGCGGAGTTATGGCCCTTGCCCTTGATTTTGTTAAAAATGCTATAATTTGCCTCTTCATACGATAAGGCCTTCATTTTGCATCTGATCTTTGCCAAACTTTAGCAGATTTTATGACTTTCTTTTTTTATATTATTTCTTTTTTTATTTCTTTATTTTTTTATTTTTTTTTAATATATATTTTTTTTTTATTTTTATTTTTTTTCAAGTATTATTATTTTATTTATTTTTTATTTTTCATTATTTTTATTTTTATTTTTTTTATTTTAGCCAATGTTGGACCAGTCCGGACCAGTAACAGAGGAGTTACGGCTCTTGATTCAGTATGCTATATTTTGCCTCGTTAATATGGTAGGGCCTTCATTTTTCATCTGATCTTTACCAAACTTTACCAGATTCTTTAGTTTATATGGCCCTTGATTTATTTTTGCCTGAAACTTTCAAAAAAACGTAAATGGCAGTCAATCGCTTCATTGATGTTATAAGAGCCGTGTTAGCCGGTAGAGCGTCCACAGGCCCTCTTGGGCCTCTTGTTTTCCCTATAAATCAGTAACTTTTCATAATTATAAATATTCCATATATGGTCATTTAGAACTGTGATGTCATAGCTCTCAAAATGGCGGCTTCCATATTCGTTTCAACAGAACTTTCAAATGATCATAGCTTCTTTATTTATCATCCGATTTTGATAATTCTTTCATTCTTATCCAATTTTTTCAGAACTCTCATAATAAAGATGGTTTGGCTGTGTCGCTACATTCCCTTTAAGTTAAATTTTAACAATGAATAGCACAACACTTGAATTAAATTACAACAATTCCAACACTTCACTGACATTTTTTATTCTTAAAAAAGCATATAAAATGCAAGTCTTGTTTTAAATTTATTTAATATGTTGCATATTATTGATCATGTGGTGTTATTTAACTAAAGAAAGGGAGTGACATGTTGGAGAGAATTTGTTAATCATCCGTACCAATTTAATTTTAACATGTTGAAGTTGTAAATAGAAAGCCGCTTGGAAATATCATTCTGGCCCATTGTAAAAATAATGTCTCGCAGTTCTCATATTGATATTGGAGAGTTTTTACATTTCAAATTGAATTGTTGTTTAAAGATGAATGGCCACCCTTTTTTTAGTATTATCAATTAACAAATTTAACTCTTAAACATCATATGAATATTTCTTGATAGTCCCGGGGAGAAACATATATTGAAAACCGCTACTAAGTTGCATGTAAAAATAAGTATTATTTGCATGACGTAGATACTACTTTTACACTGCGTGACTGCACGGGGAAATCTGAATTGTATAGCTGCACAACTATTACCAGATAATTGATAAATACATTTACCTGTGGATTAATTTACCTGTTCAAAGTTTTCTACGTCGTCAAATAAAATCTTATTCTCGCTTTTCACAGATATTGCAATGTGCGAATTGTGAATATCTATTGTTGTGTATTGTTGTGTATTGATTTCGATTGAAATAAACATAGGCATGTTCATGAAACAAAACATGGTAGGAGAACTTTAACAGCGCATCATACCTTATTTAAAGCCACCCTAGGGAGTGGGGAAAGATACATAGGAATCTTGGGCCCTACTTGTACTATTGCCGGGGTAGAATACAACCACTGCAAACACACCGTCACATGCAGAGGGGTAGGACATGCTCCCCCCGCATCCTTCTTTAACTTGCTGGGAGTTAACGGAACTGACAAGGCTAAGGAAAGTCTTACCCAAGGATACACCAAAGAAACCCAGAGGCAACCGTGAGGCTCGAATTCAATTCTTAATTACAAAATGAAAAACAGACCTCTGCATTATCATTATTCAAAAGCCTTAGAGGATAATTATGCATTAAATAATTCCAGTTTGACAGCAATGGCAGGAACCTTGCTTTACAAATCCGACAGACGCAGAATATCATCAACATTGTCAGCATGGTACGTACTTAGGATCTTTCATGGATATCGGGTTCAGATATTAAAGGAATTTTAACTTGAGGTTTAACATTTCTGATCAGAACCAAGGTGATGTGGTTGGGACTATGATAACTGAACCAGATACCCATGATTAAACAGTTTTCTTGCATACCAATTTTCACTCCGGTAGAAACCGGTAGGGGACTAATAATGAAAATTAACCTGGAGCTTTTATCCTAACACTTAGAACTTCATCATCAGAATGAATGCCTCAGTTCTGACCAATAACCCTGTGGGGGGAAATACTAAGTGATGTTAAAGTATTGTCTCCGAAAAGCGGTAATTACTGTCCCATTGATCCCCCGCTCAAACCAAGAGGGTTCTATGTCCAAGGTTTTCATCGAGTCCAGAGCGGCAATATGTCAAGGGGTGCCAGAATGAATATGGCTTGAAACCTCAGACGTGGAACTAGGTCTTCTGTGTGCCATGCATCTAGATTTCAAAATCCTTAAAGTCTCTACGATGTAGTCATCATGAAACTGACTAAGTCTCTACGATGTAGTCATCATGAAACTGACTATCACCCTATCTTTAAAGCTGCTATCCCGCTAAAAACAGGCACATTTGTAGAACTCTGATTGCCATGGCAACCGAAAGAAAAAAGCTGGAAAACTTTAAAAACCTTCTTCTCTAGATCTAAAACTACTGGCTAGATTTCAGAATAATTTCGCGGAAATGATGTTTGAGTGACCCTCTACCAAGATTGTTCAAGCAGCGTTGATCGTCAAAAACACATGGCCGCCAGTGGGCAGGGCAGTTTCCCTATGTAATTATATGGACAATCTTTTAAAAATCTTCTTGTCTGAAACCGTAGATGGATTTCAAAATAATTTCACAGAACTGATGTTTGGGTGGACCTCTACCAAGATTGTTCGAGGCGGGTTTATTCGTCAAAAACATGGGACGCCAGAAGGCAGGCCTTATTTTTGTTACATTTCTATATGGAAAACTTAAAAATCTTTTTGTCTGAAACTGCTTGATGGATTTCAAAATAAATAATTATTAGCAGTAATAAATTAGCAGTAATTAATAATTAGATTTTTCAAACTGAGTTGATCTGTCCAAAAACATGGCTGCCAGGGGGGCGGTGCAATTTTCCTATATAACTATATCAGAAAACATTAAAAATCTTCTTGTCTGAAACCACAAGTTTTGAATCAGATAGTTTGCATGTACCATCATCTACTGATCCTAGAAAAGATTGTACAAATATTGAACCTGGGGTAACATTATGTATGTATTTCATCAAGTTTGTTGAAATGGTGAACCAAGTGGTCAGAATTTTCCCCATCTTATTTGTCACAAGTTTTCATTTGGATCCTAAAGAAAACCCAATAACAATTGTGTTTAGTGTGTTTTATTGGTTCATATTTACTCAGGTGAGCGATATAGGGCCATGATATCATGGCCCTCTTGTTTGATAATGTATATAAATTATGTAATTACGTAACTTCATAAATTTTATCCAAACTCTATAACTACAATATAAATGCCTTAACCGTCCAGGCAATTGTTATCATTGCCGAAGCATCGAATTATGAGTTACCAACTCTTAATTCATTTTACACATATTCAGTTACGACTGTTTTAAGTACCCATGAATACATTTAGCCTTTTAAACGGCACATATGCATTATTTTATGACAACACATTTTGGAAGAACGTTTTTTTAGTGAAATTTGGCAGTTTAACATTTAATGTGATTAATCAAACCACAGTATAATTTATCTTTAGGATGTGACAACATTTGTCTCTAGGTCTGATGAGGTTTGAACCACACGTTAATCTTGTGACTCGGGAATACGCTGTCTAGACATTCGGATGTCCCTTTAACGAGGGTCATTACAATCTGCCACATATCTGGGATAAAACATAAGCATCAGTCAGTATTTCCTCGAGTGGTATTAATGGTCAGTAGTGACAGGATCATTCTGCCTGTGAAGCATAGTGTTGGGATGAAAGCTCTTGGTTTGGTTTCATTATTATATGTGTATGTGGTTGAAAAGGCTCAATTCTTTTTGAAGTATGAATAATAATACATAGTTAAATTTTCAGAAGAACATGGAAAAACTGTCGCGGATATTCAACTATTTTGTTTATAGTCGGTAGTACATATATACTTACCCACAAAGGGCATATGCTCGTCTGTATCATGCTAGCGGGTTCAACAAAAATACATATTTAACTGCCGTTCATTGTGTTAAAAAAAATCATAGAGGGACAAATATCAGACAATATTGTAGGCCTTTTTTTTTATTCACATGACACACATCTATGAACGTGTCTTTTTTTAGCATATGTAACATGTTTTAAGTCCAATATTAAAACCTATCTGATATTTTTATTTTTTTGACTTTTGAGGGTTTCTGTGAAACTTTTTCAGAAAATAGATACAACAACTTACTTATAATTTCATATATTACAGTTATATCAGCCTTCATGTATTACAGTTATATCAGCCTTCATGTATTACAGTCATATCGGCCTTCATGTATTAGTTAAATCAGCCTTCATGTATAACAGTTATATCAACCTTCATATATTACGGTTATATCAGCCTTCATGTATTACAGTTATATCAGCCTTCATGTATTACAGTTATATCAGCCTTCATGTATTACAGTTATATCAGCCTTCATATATTACAGTTATATCAGCCTTCATATATTACAGTTATATCAGCCTTCAAGTATTACAGTTATATCAGCCTTCATGTATTACAGTTATATATCAGCCTTCAAGTATTACAGTTATATCAGCCTTCATGTATTACAGTTATATCAGCCTTCATGTATTACAGTTATATCAGCCTTCATGTATTACAGTTATATCAGCCTTCATATATTACAGTTATATCAGCCTTCATGTATTACAGTTATATCAGCCTTCATGTATTACAGTTATATCAGCCTTCATATATTACAGTTATATCAGCCTTCATATATTACAGTTACATCAGCCTTCATATATTACAGTTATATCAGCCTTTCAACATCTATGTGGCCTTGACCGGTATTGAAAACTGGACTCTTCAAGATTTATTTACCATCACCTCCGAAGCTGACAGCACACTTGAGAATTTTCTACATTATAGAAAAGGCAGAATCAACCCAAAACATCCCAATGACAATGCTCAACTCATTACGTAGGTATCCAGGGAGATACTCATTCATTATGGTATCCAGGGAGAATACTCACTCATTGTGGTATCCAGGGAAAATACTTACCCATTATATAGGTGTCTAAGGAGAATACGAACTCATTATGGTACCCAGGGAGAATACTAACTCATTCTGGTATCCAAGGACAATACTAACTCATTTATATGGTATTCAAGGAGAATACTAACTCATTAAATAGGTTATTAGGTATAATACAAACTTACTATGGGATCCCGGGATAACACTAAATCATTACATAGGTATCCAGGGAGAATCTAAACTCAGTATGGTATCCATGGTGAATAGTAACACGTTTTTAGGTATCCAGGGAGAATACTAACTCCACTATGGTATCCAGGGAGAACATTAAATCTACATAGATATCCAGGGAGAATACCCACTCACTATGGTATCCAGGGAAGATACTAACTCATTAAATATGTATCCAGGGAGTTTAATAACTCATTATGGTATCCTGGGAGAATACTAACTCATGGTATCTAGAGGAGAGAATACCAACTCATTATAGTATCCAGAGAGAATACTATCTCATTATGGTATCCAGAGACAATACTAACTCATTATGGTGTCCAGGGAGAATACTTATTCCTTATGGTATCCAGAGAGAATACTAACTCATTATGGTATCCTGGGAGAATACTAACTCTTATGGTATCCAGAGAGAATACAAATTCATTATAGTATCCAGAGAGAATACCAACTCATTATGGTATCCAGAGAGAATACTAACTCATTATGTATTTTTGTGTGGAGTGCTGTGGTCTAGTGGTAGAGTGTTGGACTCATGATCCAAAAGTCGTGGGTTCGATTCCCATCATTGCAATATGCGCTGTGTCCCTGAGCAAGACACTTTATCTGCATTGCTTAGTACTGGTTCTACCCAGGAAGACATCGAGAGTGATTCAAATAAGTTCATAGAGCTTTCGTTACAATCGATGTAAAATAAATAAGTTTAAACTAACTCATTATGGTATCCTGGGAGAATAAATTCATAATGGTATCCAGAGAGAATACTAATTCATTATTGTATCCGGAGAGAATACTAACTCAGTATGGTATCCAAAGAGAATACTAACTCATTATGGTATCATGGGAGAATAATAATTCAATATGGTATCCATGGAGAATACTAATTCATTACATAGGTATCCAGGTAAAATAAAGAGATCAGTTGGCATCATCATCTGTATACCTTCTGCCATCCATTTATTTTTAGCTGAGTCATGGGCTAACAATAAACAGATAGCAGGAGGTATACAGTTTTGGTTTTACCACAAAAAATCGACAGTCATAAAGCCTAGCATTTGCTAAAAATGATGTAAAACATCATTCAAAAGAATTGTTGTACATCTCTAGTTAATACATTTTTTTCTCAAATAAAGAACAATGTGTCATTATCTAAGATTTTGGAACACTATATTTTTGTAGTGATAGTAAATGTGAAAAAGCGTCTCCAAGGCCGAGGGGTTAACGACGTTTTGTTGTAAACCTTCTCGCCTCTCACCGCTGCAGGTTCAAACCCCACTGGGAGCCAGTCTTGTGAGGAAGTGGCGATTCTTATGGGCGGCGGGAGGTGTACAGTACTGGTTCTACCCAGGAAAAGTGGGTGGTCTGTCTGCCTCCACTACAAAAAAATCGACCGTCATATATAACCTTTAAAACGATATAAAACACCATACAAACAAACAAGTATCTCAAGAAACATTGCATTGAATTTACATGGTGTATATCTTGTAAATTAAACCTCTAAGGAAAATGCCATTGTTGGTAGTGTTTAGTGTGTACTACTTTCTCTCCCTAGTTTTTGATCTTGTAAATAAGTGTGAACTAAATTCTCAGTTTAAAATTATCAACGGCTTTAAAATAGGGAGAAAGCAGCCTGAAAATAGTTTTAATTACCATCTAGAGAATTCTGTAGCTTAAAGGGACACACAGCAATCTAAGCATTACAATTAGCACCTTGATTTATAAATCCAGTATCATTTGACTTTAAACCTGCTTGCATATAATTAAATCAGAATAGTAAAACAATATGGAGTTTTTAATTTTTCTTCGTTTTTCTATCATTTTATTATTTATATATAGTTCTGGTGCAATATAATCAACAATTAGTAATATTGCTTTGAACTATTCAAATAATTATTAACCCTTTAATAGCCTGCTAAGGGTACAATAGCCTTTGCGTCCATTGTAAACCCAGATCAGCCTGCGAGTAACTCGCAGGCTCCCAGATCAGATCAGTGTTTACAATGTCCGCTCATCAGTCATTTCTCAAAAACACCCCTTTGTAACATAAATGGAATGGTCTAAATTTAAAGAAAGGACAGTCCATTATACTTTCATAGCAGGCTAAGGGTTAATAATGATTTTCAAATATGCAAGTTATGTAGAAAACAAATTGGGACACCTATTATTTTTAAAAAACAAACAAAAAAAAACGAAGAGAAAAAGATTACTTTGTGTCCCTTTAATAGTAGAATAAACTATTGTCTTTGTAAAAAGAAATCGACTGTAAATGTTTTAGACTAAAAAATTGTAATAAAAACGTGGGTTTACTGTTCTGTCAATGTTTGATGAACAGATAGCTTACAGATAGGTTTACTTTAATTTTGCTTGCCTATTATTTCAGTGGTACGACATTTGCCAACGGTGTAGTGGGCAAGGCCATCAAGGGGACCATCTGTACCTTCCAGTACTCCGGGGGAGTCAATCTGGTGAGAGTAGTTTCCCTTGTAGTCTCATAGTTTGGAAGCGCCTTTCTTCTGGCTTTGGCCCGTGTGGGGCAAGATAGGGGCTTCTGTCACGATTTGAAGTGGCAACCTGAAACCACTGTATGCCCCATGTGGTTCTGCCACTGCTTATTCAGGCAAAGGGGTAAAATACCCCGAATTTATGCTAATTTTGTCATTTTTTCGTCTTCATTAAAGGTCATCATCATCCCTGTATTGTTTCATGTGCTACTTGAGTAACAGCAGAAAACAGTGATTGTGGCTCCAGCATAAATGAAGTTCCATAATATAATAGAATGTGCAGCAGATCTGTAGTTCTGCAGGTTCTAGGCTCATTCTGCTTATTTTTACTTTAAGATGATTTTTTAGATATTAGATATTTTTATTTTCAAATTTCCAATAGGCTATAAAACCCGTGAGGATACAAATACAAAGTATAACATGTCAACAGTGCAGTCATTGGTACATATACACATAAATTATATGAACAGTTATCAAAACATAATACAACGATTACCAGCTTTTATGCAACCTTTTATGCAACCATGTGTAATGAGAAGGTGTTAACATCTATTCAAAGATATTGCACTAGTTTAATGTAAAGGGAGGATGGGCCTGGAATGCTCATTCCTGTTGGCACTATATGACTTTTTTGTGTTCGGGCAGTAAAACAGAACTGAAATCAGTTCAACTCTTCTGGCTCTGTCATCTACTAGAAGTAAAACATAGTGATGACCTACTTAATGATGAGAGGGGATACACAACTTTATGAGACTAGATATAGTTTTTGGTCATAAAATTTCAGGGCTGTTATACACACCAAAGAGAGGAACTTGAGAAAAAGTCTTTAATTCCAATTCTTAATGAACAGTTAAATGTATTCATGCCATTTTTCTTGACAAAATCTGTTAAAACCATCAAGGTCACAAGTTACCTTGATACCTATTAGGACTTACCGTAAATACATGTATCTTGATTTTATTTTGAAATGTTTGTTAGAAAAAGTTGTACAATCACAGTTATTTAAATTTATATCTAGAACAGTTTCATGTCTTCTTTATGTCGTAAACATACATCATGCATATACATGTAAACCATTGTTTGTTGATAACCCCAGAACCTGGCCACACCAGGTCAGACGGCGGCGACCATCGCCCACGAGCTGGGTCACAACTTCGGCATGGACCATGACAACTATACCATTTGTCAGTGCAAGGAGGAAAAGTGTATAATGGCTGCCACCAGCGGAGGGTACGTACCAGTGGGGTCTGGGAATTATACATTGTGTCTTGTAAAAGTGTTGTGCTGTCTTACTTTCGTTCAGTGCAAAAGTGTTTGTGATATTTATTAGTGTAAACTCATTTTTTAGTTATTTTCAAAATGGCAGTTTTATAAAATTTAATATGGAAACGGTGCACAAAAGACATTTTACTAGAGAGGTGTTGGAATACATTATGTCCAGGGGCATAGCTAGACCTTTTTGCTGTGCAAGCCCGACTATTTCCAGTGGGGTCCGGCTTGCTTCCCCAGAAAATTTGAAAATGTAGGACATCTCTGGTGCGTTTTGGCCTATATTTAGATATAAATTTAAGCAAAATCACACTTCAAAATTAAACAGATTCATACACTATTATTTCATTGGGCTGGGATGGCGCAGTCGGTAGTGCGGCGGATTTGTAACCGGAGGTACCGGGTTCAATCCTATGTGGTGCCACTGAGTTTCGTCGGTGGGCAAGACACTTTCCCTTAGCCTTGTCCGTCAGATGGGGACGTAAACCGGGCGGTCCCTTGTATCGGTCTATCCTCCAAGCACGTTAAAGAACCTTAGGAATCTATTTGATAAGAGTAGGGCGCGGTTCCCGGATTCCTATGTATCCTTCCCCTCTCTCTAGGGCGGATCTAAATAACCTATACTGTGTTGATGAGCCATTAAACAACATTCAATTCAATTCATTATTATATTTTTCAACCACGCATGTGAAAATTATGTGCAGGCCTGGGCCTTTTGACCTAATAGGTAGCTCCTCTACTGATGTCATGAAAAAATGTTGTGATATTTGTGTAAAATTATTTTTACTTCTTTTCAAAATGGTAGTAATGTGTAATGTGTATTAAAAGACAAACCATGGATTGCAAGATATTTTTTTTTTTTCAAAACCAGCCTATAGCTATTTACAAATGCCCCTTTTTCTTTTTCTTGATTGTTGGTCAAACATGGAGTTCTGAGGAATCGTGGGTTTTATTGTCAGTGATCAGGAAAAAAATCCACAAAATGTGCATATGTTTTTAAGATCTACTATCGTTAGACTGGCATCTGCCATCTAACCATAAACATTCTAGTTGGTACAATTTACTAAAGGTTTCTGATTTTCACCAATTTAGCCTGAATGTTTGTTTCAATAAGATTTACTTCAAACAATGAGCAGAATTGACACGTGCTTAATGGAATTGTTGTCCTTGATTATGTCCAAATAAGGGAATTTAAAGTTCTCCGGCATGTTTTGCTTCATGAACATGTTTATGTTTATTTAAATCGAAATCAATACACAACAATATATATTTACAATTAACACATTGCAGTATCTGTGAAAAGCGAGAATAAGATTTTATTTGATGACGTAGAAAACTTTGAACAGGTAAATTAATCCATGGAATTGTTAAACAAGGAGTATTAGCAATACATTTCTGAGTTTATCATCGATTGACATTTTCTTTCTTCGCCACATTTTCAGTTCTGCGGGCAATAGGTAAGCCGAAATAAAAAACAACATCATGAATTGCTTGTCTTTTGGACTGGTGTTTGTTTTTAAGCATTTAACGACATGGATTTCTTGTCTATTGGCTGGCCTTTGTTTTATTGATTTAACAATACAATATGCTTTACCCTGTTTGTTCAGCTTTAATGTTTGGCTAGTGGCTAAAACATAAACTGTGCGCTTGCTAGAAAAAACAGTATATGTTTATTCGACATGAATATTATACCCTTAAAACTGAAATTCTGATAGTGTTAAAGGTGGACACAAGGCAACAGTGATACTATATTTAAACATGAAGTAGAATAACGAAGACAACTTGAAAACTCACGAATGTTATAACCTTTTATTTTATATTATCACATAACGTCCCTTGTTAGCAGTGTCGAACACCCATTTAATATTCTATTGTATGACACACGTGTAATACAACCTGGAACGATTTTGATTGGTTGAGTTAAACCTGTAACACTACGCAAGTTTATTAACTGAAACTATTTTATTTATTACAAATTCACCCAGATCTGAGTCATAAACTTATTATTTGTGACAGCTTATAAAAATAATGCACGTTATACAAAACATTGTTGTTGGTTTGTTAAAAAGTTGGCGTAAACTGCTATTTTGTAAAGAGGTAAAACACGAACTCTTTTATACGCAACGTTATGTGTGAGACGCGACGTTACGACGTCACATATTTTATGACGTTTTGGCGCTAAAGTGTGTCTGACGTCGTGGCGGTTTTATATCCATCTGAATTAATTTTTACTAATTTGATTGCAGTGTTATGTGTTAAAAAGCATCTTAAACTCGTTCCCATTCCATATAGGATTTATGGAACTCGTTATGAATTATTTTTAATTTTAACTCTCCAAAAGGCTCGTTAAAATTAAAATAATTCATAACTTGTTTCATAAATCTTATATGAAATGGGAACTCGTTTAAGATCCTCTATAAGTCACTACAATACTAGATTAATAAACTGAGGTGTAATTTTAATAAACTTCAGGATTGCCGTGTGTCCCTTTAAACACATAAAACAGTCTTATTAAATAATTTTAGAATTATTTTGTTACGAGAATTTTGTGTCTGCATTTCAAGAACCGCATTACTCAATGTCAAGTAAAACCTCAATGTGTTCTGAGAATGTAATGAGTTTTAAATTAACTGGTTTCATTGGTCCAATTTTTATCACTGAACCAATCAGAATGCTTCGTTCATATTTTCATTTGGTTGTTTCTATCATGACATCAATTTCTGGTATTATAACATCACGTCTTGCTATTATGATGCAACTCATTGTGTTCTCAGAACTGATTGAGCCTTTTAATTACTGTGAGAAACAGATTTAGACTGCCTGTATCACTCATTGAGTAATGAAAGCAAGAATCAGAAAATTCTAAAAAGAAAATAATTCTAAAATTATTTAATAGACTGATATATGTGTATTTCTTATTTTTCTGGTTGCTTGTTTGACAATGATGATTGTGTAAGAATGTTATGGTATTTCTTCTTGTTATAATTCACTTGATAAACCACTTACAGCTGTAATGTCCTGAAGTGATAAAAAAGAATTTTTATCTCTCAAAAATTTATATTTTTCTAGATTTGTTATGTTGGTTAATATATCGATCACTATTGATGGTTAAATTATTTCTTTTCCTAACAAAATAAATCATAAACGATAAGCGTGTTTTCATGTTTGCCATCTTTGTAAATTACCTGGATACGCTTTGTTTACAAACATAAAGAAAACTGTGGTTATTGAATGTACATGTAAATGTCATTTCTCTGTTAAACGTCTATAACACTGTGGGCTAATGGTGACCTCAACCGGTTTTCACTGCATCAAACCAGGATTGAGTCACTGCTTTGGAATATTCTCATAAAATATCATAAGTCAGCAGAGAATGTTGGCTAACAGACTCGTTTTGTCCAAAATAAGTCATATTACTCGTCATTGAAAGTGTTGAAAAGACAGTTATGCCCAGTGAATAACTTGCATATACTGGGCATAACGTTTTACCCCGAATCCAGGGATTACAGGTTAGTGCCTCACTGGCATCGCTTGGGGACTAAGTATGTCTTTTAATAGGCAAGATACTTACCTTAGCCTAAATTATGCAATCCCTTGTATAGGTTTCTATCCCCGGAGCACATTAAAGAACCATAGACAACCTTAGGAATCTTATTAGATAGTAAATATAGTGCACGATTCCCAGATTCCTATTTATCTAATCTCTCTCAGGGGCGGCCCGAAATAAGATCAAACAATGTTTTGAGCTGTTAAAGAACATTTCAGCTCAGCCCTATTGTCAAGAAAATAACAAATTAGGCTTGTTTGCGGCTATTTCGCTCTAAAATTTGGCATCACATTCATTTCATTTAATAGAAATAGCATTACCATGTCTTGATGTATTCCATCTGCAAGAAATTCAAGACTAAAACTATTTTTCCGCATTTTACATTTGATTACCACCGCAATCTATCATGTTCAAACCTGCATGTCTGGCTGATGACTGTTAATGTTCAACTAATGCTATAACATGTTGCAGAAAGGAAGGCTGTGTTATAGATGCACGGTGGGTATTGATTATAGCCAGTGCTCTACCTTCCTCAAGCTCTTTGCCTCTGATAATGTCTGTGTTGGATAATATTAGCATGCATTTGATACAGTGTGTTTAAAACAATATGACTACTCGGAATGTGTGATTGAAGCGATATGACTATTTGTTGCAAGTGTTTAATTTAGTATTTATTGGAACATGTTCTATACTGTAGTACACTTTACTACTTGGAACATGTGTTTTATACTGTAGTACACGTTACTACTTGGAACATGTGTTCTATTCTGTAGTACACTTTACTACTTGGAACATGATATTCTGTACAATATAACATTGTATTACTTGAAATATGTGTTCAATAAGGTATTGTAGCGTCTCCGTGGCCAAATGGTTAACAACGTTGTGTTGTAACCTTCACCTTTCACTGCTGCGGGTTTGAATTCCACTGGGAGTGAGGAAGTGTCTATTCTTACGGATGGCGTGAGGTGTCCAGTACTGGTTCTACCCAGGAAAAGTGGGTGGTCTGCCTCCACCACAAAAAATTGACCGTCATATATAACCTAACATGTGTTGAAAAAACCATACAGACAAACAAACACATCAATAAAGTATTACACTAAAACTTGGAACATGTGTTCTATACAGTATTACATTGTACTTCTTGAAATATGGGTTCTATACAGTATTACAATGTACTTCTTGAAATATGGGTTCTATACAGTATTACACTGTAGTTCTTGAAATATGTCTGCTAAACTTATTACACTGGACTTCTTAGAATGTGTTCTATACAGTATTACATTGTAACACTTTGAACATGTTTCCTATACAGTGTTACATTGGACTCCTTGGAACATGTGTTCTATACAGTATTACATTGGACTCCTTGGAACATGTGTCTATTCTGTATTTCATGAAGCCTCTTTTCTATACTGTAGTATACTGTACTACTTGGAACATGCATTCTATACGATACAACATGGTATTTCTTGAAATATTGTTCTATAAAGTAATACACTGGAACTTTGAACATGTGTTCTATACAATATTACACTGGAATAGTTAGAATGTGTTCTATACATTATTACACTGTTCTTCCTGGAACCTGTGTTCTATACAGTATTAAACTACTTCTGAGAACATGTGTTCTATACAGTGATACACTGAACAACTTGAAACATGTGTTCTATACAGTATAACACTGTAAAACTTGGAACATGTGATATTTACAATATAACACTGAACAACTATACAGTATCACATTACAACTTGGAGCATGTGTTCTATACATAATCACATTAGTACTTGGACCATGTGTTCTATACAGAATCATATTACTACTTGGGCCAAGTGTTCTATACAGAATCTCATTACTACTTGGACCGTGTGTTCTATACAGTATCACATTGCTACTTGGAACATGACATTGTGTTCTATACAGTATCACATTATTACTTGGACCATGTGTTCTATAGAGTATCATGTTAATACTTGGACCATGTGTTCTATAGAGTATCAAGTTAATACTTGGAACATGTGTTCTATACAGTATCACATTACTACTTGGACCATGTGTTCTATACAGTATCACATTATTACTTGGACCATGTGCTCTATAGAGTATGACGTTAATACTTGGAACTATACAGTATCATGCTAATACTGGGAACATGTGTTCTATAGAGTATTACTTGAACATGTGTTCTATAGAGTATCACATTAATACTGGGAACATGTGTTCTATAGAGTATTACTTGAACATGTGTTCTATACAGTATCACATTAATATTTGGAATATGTGTTCTGTACAGTATAACTTCAATTTCTATACAATTGTACATTACTACTTGGAACATGTGTTCTATACTGTATTACAATGTGTAACTTGGAACATGTGCATTTGAGTAAAAATGTATGGCTAGGGATATATTGCTATTAAGGTTTTTGGTTGCATTATATATTGACCCTTTTATTTGGAAGCATGCATTTTTTTGCAAATATATGATATAACCCTTTGTTGTAATTTTCTCCCACATTTGCAATTACTGATTCATTGATGGTTGACCTGTATTGCCTATTACGTCGTTTGCCTGTTTGATATGGTTCTTTGAAATAAACATTGCTTCTTGTTTAGTATATTTTTTAAATATGAAAATTAAAAAAATAGTAACACTCCCAAATATTCATTTGCATTGTATATTAGAGCTTGGGCAAGTACTTATATCTGGGACTCGAGTGGCGTAATGCTAGAACCTGGGTACAGTATCATTTGGCTGTCTTGTGTTACTAAGAAAGAGTAGGTCCTGCAATATTTGTTGTGTCTATATAAACTCAGTACGCAATTTAGTTATACTTTTCAGGGAAATAGTGGATTTTATGATTAAAATAAAACCTTATATTTTCATTGTTTATATTTCACGTGAAATACCGAAAATGACGTAATGCTGCTGTTAATGTTGTTGACATCATTGACGTCATTGTTTACATAATTTTCAGAATATTTGTTGGTTTGTCGTGAATATAGGATTTATTTTTATCTCAAAAGTGAGAAAACTCAAATATTTTCACTCGTGCTAAAGCTCTCTTGAAAATATAATTTTTCTCACTTCTCGATAAAAATAAATCCTATATTCACATTTCACTTCAAACCAACAAATATCTTCTATATATCAGTTTCATGCGGAGGATAAATTCCTAATAACATTTGAAATAAAAATCAAATATATGTATTTCTTGACGTAGCATTCTAATGAGACTGTGTCCATCTGTATTGGCGCTTTTGTGAAAAAAATGACTTCTATGTTAACTGTACTGTTAACTGTTTAACAATTTATCAGTAAATAAACAAATAGTGTAAACATTGTCAAAAAAGTATAACCTCATCTTTGTAATCCCATATATTGTTGTAATCAATAAATTTCAGAGTAAACACCCCCACCCACTGGTCGTCGTGCTCAATGATGTCACTTCAGGAGGAGTTTGAGATGGGCATGGACTACTGCCTGAAGAATAAACCGGAGATGCTGTTTGATGGACCTGTCTGTGGTAACGGCTTCACAGAGGAGGGGGAAGAGTGTGACTGCGGCATTCCGGAGGTAGTTTAGGAAAATTCGTAATAAGGGCGGGAACTCAATCTTTGGAAGTCTAAATCTTTTGAAATTGATGTAAAACGCTATTAAAAAGTTAACAGTTTTTCTTTATATATTTTAGACCCTTGGTGGGTATTCTTTATTCGCCCATAGGGATGTATTATATATTGGCGTTGTTCGTCCGTCCGTCTGTCCATTAACTTCTACCTGACAATTCATTGTGACTGATAGTTTTCAAAGTATAAGGTCTACAACAATGAATCTTTGTACATATCTTCAACATGTTCCAATGAATACATCTTATAAAGGCCCATAACTCTCTGAATCATATTTTTTTATTTATTTTCATTTGAAAAAAGGTTTAACCTTGCCAACAATGGGTGTATAAGCCCGCTAGGCGGTTCTCTTGTTATGGCTTTGAATGAGTTATTTTAGGAAATTATAACCTGCTGTAACTCTGTGTAACAATCTTTCTCCGTAAAAACCAAGGGAAGAATTCAAGAATTTTGCCATAACTCAAAAGTCTTTGAAATATGTGTTCATAATTTGGGTTATTCTGACCTACTATGTTTTTGTTTTTTTTTGTTGAGAATGTACATATAATTCAGGTTGGTAGACAGCAGACAACTGGTGGCAGATAATCATATTTTTTTTCTTTCTAAAATATATTGTCATTTATATACACTAAGAATACGTGTTGGTTTTACTTCAGGAATGTGCCAATAAATGCTGTAATGCCACCACGTGCCACTTGACTCCTGGTTCTACTTGTGCCACTGGTGCCTGCTGTGATCTCAAGGAATGTAAGGTATGGCATACTGAGTCTAGAGTTCTGTCGGAATTAATCGTGTTAAACCTTGTATAAATGTCTACATAAAGATATATGTTGTGTTACCTGGCACTTAATAACTCTGCACAATGCTCTCAATAAGACTTGTTTTTGAAACTTCTCGTATTTGATCACGTGTGGTTCCCGGGCAAAGAATAGGGCCATTGCAGATCCCGTTAGAGGAGTAGGCAGAGGGGTTGTATCCCCCCAAATTCATGTTCCATTTTATCAGTTTTTGTTCATGCTTATTAAACTTCTTCATCATGACCCCTGCATTGTTTTAGGTGCCATCTCGCTCAAATCACTAGAGCAGTGGCAGAAAAACAATAAACGTGGCTCCAGCATAAATGAAGTGTCTACAATAGAATTTGCAGCAGCTCTGCAGTTCTGCAGGTGAGAAGGTTCTAGGCCAATTCTCCATATTTTATCTCGATGTAAATAGGACTGAGCCAGGCATTATACCTTTCATGTGTTGGTGTGCCTTAAAACCCAATTCAATTCAATTAAATGAACCCCAGCAAAACAAAGTTTGTTGGGGTATACAAGTAAGTCCATCAGTCCGTCAATCACACGTGTTGTTTCAAGAGCTCCATTCCATAACGCTCAAGATATCTTAATGAAACTTACATTTCTTGTCCTAGCTCAACCAAGTTTGGACATGCGTTTTTTTTATTATCTTAAGGGGTGCCAATTTTGGTTCCTATAATCTCTGAGCTCACATGGAAACCAAATGGTGATAGCCCGTAGAATATGATTGTAAGGTTCCATTTCATGTCAAATATAGCACGTAACCAGTTGTATCTGCCTATAGCATGTAACCAGTAGTATCTGCCTATAGCATGTAACCAGTTGGATCTGCCTATAGCATGTAACCAGTTGTATCTGCCTATATCTCTTATATCACTTGTCCAAGGTCTGAAAACCAAATTTTGGCATTGGCTGCCTTAAAGCATTATCTGCGCTAGATGCAGACTTGAGGGATGCATCAGTAGTTTTGGCTCCTATAATCCCTGGGATCTCATGGAACCCAAACTGTGATTAGGCCTCAAATTCACCAATCATTCTTCAAACTATTCTTAGACTTGAGCTCAAGTACTGAAAATCCGTTCACACAAATATTTGCATGACCATCCGTTCACACAAATATTTGCATGACCTTCAAAGATAAACAATCGTAAGAAGTTGCTATTTATTTGTATGCATCATATTTATACATAGCAGCTTGTTATAAACGTTTATTCCTTAAACTTATAGAAATATGTGTTATTGAAATTTGCATACTTGAGCTTAAGTCTAAAAATATTCTCAAGAATTGTTGGCTACTTGTAGCAGTCCCCAATACAACAACAAAGAAGAACTATAAATCACTTTTAAAACTCTGTTACTCAATAACAAAGGGCCCTGGTGACAGTCCATACAATGCAGTAAAGGCAGACCAAGATTGTATCAGTCATAGAAAAGTTGGGATTGCTTTGCAGGTCACAGGATCAAAGGTTAAGGTTACTGTTGCTATAAATAAAAATATGTTTTGCGCTCGTTACATATAGTTTGGTTATAGGTTTCTAGTTAAACATCATCGGTGCATGTCTTGCTTTTTGTTGGGTTGGTATATATTTGAAGAAAAACACATAAGAACTCAAACTGCATGATCTTCAAACATAACTGGCTTTTCCGTCTGATACGTTAAGCTCCAATTTTGAGGTTTGGCCTGGCTATACCATTAATAGGACACTGCTTATAATTTCAATCCTGATAGCATAACACTCTAATTCGTATCGCCCAATATTAAAGTGATATTGATTTTCGGGATGCTTCAGATTTTAAGCATACACTAATGATATCTTTATTGGATAATAGCCGGAATTTGTCTGAATGGGTTTCCATGTAGGTACAAACATGGTAGGTCAATTTTTCTATTAAAAAACAACAACTTGGAGCACTGAGTTTTATTGTCTGAGTTGCACATTCCGAACATTGTAACAGTACAAGTTGTTTGTACATCCATCATGTGTGACGATAAAACCCCATGTTCGAGAGTAAGTCTATTTGAAAAACAGTAAAATCATTGATTATGTTGTTTGTATGTTTTACAGCCAAAGGCGGCAGCAATGCTATGTAGACCGGCTGTAGGGGAGTGTGATCTGTCTGAGTACTGCTGGGGAGACAGTCCTTACTGTCCAGATGACGTCTACCTGCAGGATGGCGTAGACTGTTCTAATGGCAAGGTAAGGGTATTGATTATAATTGTCCAGATGACGTCTACCTGCAGGATGGCGTTCACTGTTCTAAGGGCCAGGTAAGGTTACTGATTATAACTGTCCAGATGACGTCTACCTGCCGGATGGCGTTCACTGTTCCAAGGGCCAGGTAAGGTTACTGATTATAACTTTCCAGATGACGTCTACCTGCAGGATGGCGTTCACTGTTCTAAGGGCCAGGTAAGGGTATTGATTATAACTGTTCAGATGACGTCTACCTGCAGGATGGCGTTCACTGTTCTAATGGCAAGGTAAGGGTACTGATTATAACTGTCCAGATGACGTCTATCTGCAGGATGGCGTAGACTGTTCTAATGGCAAGGTAAGGGTATTGATTATAACTGTGCAGATGACGTCTATCTGCAGGATGGCGTAGACTGTTCTAAGGGCCAGGTAAGGGTATTGATTATAACTGTCCAGATGACGTCTACCTGCAAGATGGCATAGACTGTTCTAAGGGCCAGTTAAAGGTATTGATTATAACTGTGCAGATGACGTCTATCTGCAGGATGGCGTAGACTGTTCTAAGGGCCAGGTAAGGGTATTGATTATAACTGTCCAGATGACGTCTACCTGCAAGATGGCATAGACTGTTCTAAGGGCCAGTTAAAGGTATTGATTATAACTGTCTAGATGACGTCTACCTGCCGGATGGCGTAGACTGTTCTAATGGCCAGGTAAGGGTATTGATTATAACTGTCCAGATGACGTCTACCTGCAAGATGGCATAGACTGTTCTAAGGGCCAGTTAAAGGTACTGATTATAACTTTCCAGATGACGTCTACCTGCCGGATGGCGTAGACTGTTCTAAGGGCCAGTTAAAGGTACTGATTATAACTTTCCAGATGACGTCTACCTGCCGGATGGCGTAGACTGTTCTAAGGGCCAGGTAAGGGTATTGATTATAACTGTCTAGATGACGTCTACCTGCCGGATGGCGTAGACTGTTCTAAGGGCCAGGTAAGGGTATTGATTATAACTGTCCAGATGACGTCTACCTGCAGGATGGCGTAGACTGTTCTAAGGGCCAGGTAAGGGTATTGATTATAACTGTCCAGATGACGTCTATCTGCAGGATGGCGTAGACTGTTCTAATGGCAAGGTAAGGGTATTGATTATAACTGTGCAGATGACGTCTATCTGCAGGATGGCGTAGACTGTTCTAATGGCAAGGTAAGGGTATTGATTATAACTGTCCAGATGACGTCTATCTGCAGGATGGCGTAGACTGTTCTAAGGGCCAGTTAAAGGTATTGATTATAACTGTCTAGATGACGTCTACCTGCCGGATGGCGTAGACTGTTCTAAGGGCCAGGTAAGGGTATTGATTATAACTGTCCAGATGACGTCTACCTGCAGGATGGCGTAGACTGTTCTAAGGGCCAGGTAAGGTTACTCATTATAACTGTCCAGATGACATCTAACTGCAAGCTGGTGTAGACTGTTCTAAGGGTATTGATTATAACTGTCTAGATGACGTCTACCTGCAGGATGATGTAGACTGTTCTAAGGGCCAGTTAAAGGTATTGATTATAACTGTCTAGATGACGTCTACCTGCAGGATGGTGTAGACTGTTCTAAGGGCCAGTTAAAGGTATTGATTATAACTGTCTAGATGACGTCTACCTGCCGGATGGCGTAGACTGTTCTAAGGGCCAGGTAAGGGTATTGATTATAACTGTCCAGATGACGTCTACCTGCAGGATGGCGTAGACTGTTCTAAGGGCCAGGTAAGGTTACTCATTATAACTGTCCAGATGACATCTAACTGCAAGCTGGTGTAGACTGTTCTAAGGGTATTGATTATAACTGTCTAGATGACGTCTACCTGCAGGATGGTGTAGACTGTTCTAAGGGCCAGTTAAAGGTATTGATTATAACTGTCCAGATGCCGTCTACCTGCAGGATGGTGTAGACTGTTCTAAGGGCCAGGTAAGGGTATTGATTATAACTGTCTAGATGCCGTCTACCTGCAGGATGGCGTAGACTGTTCTAAGGGCCAGTTAAAGGTATTGATTATAACTGTCTAGATGACGTCTACCAGCAGGATGGCGTAGACTGTTCTAAGGGCCAGTTAAAGGTATTGATTATAACTGTCCAGATGACGTCTACCTGCAGGATGGCGTAGACTGTTCTAAGGGCCAGGTAAGGGTATTGATTATAACTGTCCAGATGACGTCTATCTGCAGGATGGCGTAGACTGTTCTAATGGCAAGGTAAGGGTATTGATTATAACTGTGCAGATGACGTCTATCTGCAGGATGGCGTAGACTGTTCTAATGGCAAGGTAAGGGTATTGATTATAACTGTCCAGATGACGTCTACCTGCAGGATGGCATAGACTGTTCTAAGGGCCAGTTAAAGGTATTGATTATAACTGTCTAGATGCCGTCTACCTGCAGGATGGTGTAGACTGTTCTAAGGGCCAGTTAAAGGTATTGATTATAACTGTCTAGATGACGTCTACCAGCAGGATGGCGTAGACTGTTCTAAGGGCCAGTTAAAGGTATTGATTATAACTGTCCAGATGACGTCTACCTGCAGGATGGCGTAGACTGTTCTAAGGGCCAGGTAAGGGTATTGATTATAACTGTCCAGATGACGTCTACCTGCAGGATGGCGTAGACTGTTCTAAGGGCCAGTTAAAGGTATTGATTATAACTGTCCAGATGACGTCTACCTGCAGGATGGTGTAGACTTTTCTAAGGGCCAGGTAAGGGTATTGATTATAACTGTCCAGATGACGTCTACCTGCAGGATGGCGTAGACTGTTCTAAGGGCCAGGTAAGGGTATTGATTATAACTGTCCAGATGACGTCTACCTGCAGGATGGCATAGACTGTTCTAAGGGCCAGGTAAGGGTATTGATTATAACTGTCCAGATGACATCTACCTGCAAGATGGCATAGATTGTTCTAACGGCCAAGAAAGGGTATTGATTATAACTGTCCACATGATGTCTACCTAAATAGTTATCATAAATTCTCATGTACTGTATGTTTGTTTTGACTACAACATCGCTTAACATGAATAATTCTGAATGTCGCTTTCATTGAAATCATCTGCTGATTTTATTTCACCTCTACTTGTTAGTATTTCACATTTAAATGTATTTCACCTGTAGATGTATTTCACCTTTAAATGTATTTCACCTGTAGATGTATTTCACCTGTATTTCGTCTGTAGATGTATTTCGCCTGTAATGTATTTCACCTGTAGATTAGTTCACCTGTATTTCACCTGTAGATGTATTTCACCTGTATTTCACTGTATGTCACCTGTATTTCACCTGTAGATGTATTGCACCTGTAGATGTATTTCACAGGTGTATTCACCTGTAGATGTATTTCACCTGTACATGTATTTCACCTGTACATGTATTTCAGTCATACTGTTACAACGGGACGTGTAAGACACACACAGGTCAATGTCAGTTACTGTGGGGAAGCACGGGGCGCGTGTCCGACCCAGTCTGCTTCAAACATCTCAATACAAATGGCAGCAAACATGGAAACTGCGGATACAACTGGACTACCAGTAGATACGAACCTTGCCAGAGAGAGTAAGTATAGGTCTCACTACACACTTTAGATTTGTTCTAGCATATATGGGCTATTATGAATTAAGTCAACATTTCAATTTTGAATGAGTCCTTTTCAGGTTGAAAGTATTTTTTTTGGTGAAATATGTTTATTTCTGCTCACTAAAATGCAAGAAAACTGGTACGTGCCCAGATTTTATTTTTCTAATCATAAATGATAGTGGTGTCAGGCAACACATTATTGTGGGCTTCACTCCAGAGTTTGTACATCAATTCATACTTGTATTCAACACCCATAACGGTGTTGTAATGTGTTAAGGTGCAAGAATCGTCTTACAGTCTCTTTTGCAAGGGAGCTAACTGTAGTGAGACCTTCAGTGATATGACATGTGGTTTGTTATACTGTCTCTTTATTTTCTGTGATGTTATGTGGGTTACTACACTGTGTGTTATTTCAGTGATGTGGTGTGCTGGTTGTTACACTTTGTATTTTCATTGAGTTACACTGTGTCTGTATTTTCAGTCATTATATGTGGGTTACTACCCTGTTTCTGTATTATCAGTGATGTGATGTGGGTTACGACACTGACTCTATTTTCATTGATGTGATGTTTGGGTTACTACACTGTGTCTGTATTTTCAGTGATGTGATGTGTGGGTAACTACACTGTCTGTTTCCATTGATGTGATGTTTGGGTTACTGCACTGTGTTCGTATTTTCAGTGATGTGATGTGTGGGTTACTACACTGTGTCTGTATTTACTGTGTCTGTATATGTGTGGGTAACTACACTGTGTCTATTTTCAGTGAAGTTATGTGGGTAACTACACCGTGTCTGTATTTTTAGTGAAGTGTGGGTAACTACACTGTGTCTGTATTTTCAGTGATGTGATGTGTGGGTTACTACACTGTGTTCACCAGAATGAGAAACTGATGTTCTGGAAGGATAATCTGGCCCATGCGACCCCGGCAACATTTCTCACCATCGGGGCAAGTAAATACATCTGTCGTGGAGCTATGCTGGATGTGGGCTTGGATATGGCAGACCCCGGCATGGTCCCCGATGGAGCCAAATGTGAGGACAGAAAGGTAAATAGTTGATGACGTATGATTTAAACACTTCCCAAATGTGTCAGAGATTTGAGCCAATTTAAATACAATAGTTATTTACACCTGTAGAAATAGCACATGTTGACCCACAGACAACTCTAAAATACAATAGTTATTGACACCTGTAGAAATAGCACATGTTGTCCCACAAACAACTCTTAAATACAATAGTTATTTACACCTGTAGAAATAGCACATGTTGACCCACAAACAGCTCTAAAATACAATAGTTATTTACACCTACAGAAATAGCACATGTTGTCCCACAAACAGCTCTAAAATACAATAGTTATTTATACCTGTAGAAATAGCACATGTTGTCCCACACAAAACTCTTAAATACAATAGTTATTTATACCTGTAGAAATAGCACATGTTGACCCACAAACAACTCTAAAATACAATAGAGGACATGGCCAATGTTTGGGAACTTGACCCATGAACAATAGACGGCAGAGCTAGAAACTGAATGTCTCAACTATCAATAACTCCGCTGTTTTGGATTGTTACAGTCAAACTTTAAATAGCATATTCATATGTCCCCTAAAAGACAACGATCAGGAGAGAGCATTTTCTGTTGTCCATCAGTCGTTCCTTAACATTTTGGTGAGAACTCAACTTTTAAAGGAACACACAGCAATCTCGAAATGGTTATCAAACATTGAAATAAGCATCTCGATATATTTATCCCGTAATATTTTGACTTTAACCCTGCTTGCATATAATTAAATAAAATGTTGAGTTTCTTTGTTTTCACCTTTAGTCTACCATAGGTTTAAATATATTATTGTTTCAGTATAATCAACAGTCAGTGATTTGCAAAAATATAATTAAAATCACTATTCTTATAATTAACGTTAATGATTGAATAAATGCAAGTTCTGTAGAAAAACTAACTGGACTCCGAGAGTTTTAACAAAAATCAGGATTGCTATGTGTCCCTTTGAAACTTCTTTGGAAGTTTAAAATATATAATCCTGTTTTTTTCCCTCTATTTTTCTCTTTTTTTTCTTTTTCTTTTTTTTTTTATAATTTTCTTATAATTATTTTGTAGATGTTCACTATGTTTTTGAAAAGAAGAAGCTGATAATATTTCTTTAGAGGTGATTCTTGCTCAATACTGCCCCCAGATATTGTCTGTGGTGCTCAAATCATGGTATGTGAATACGCAAGGCATCTCCAAGAAAGAAAAATATTGCTGTCGTGGTTTTGTTCTTTGGAATGAACCATAGTGGCAAATGAAAATGACAGTTCAAATTTACTGTCACCATTCAGAAGACAATGTTATGAGTCAATATGACATTGGTTATGCATACTTTACCTTGCTGAAGGTAATGTCTATATATGGTTGTAATGTACATATAATGAAACAGAGTACAAGTAGATACATAACCATTTTGATGCCTTTATAATTAGAAAAAAAATTGTGTCACCTGCATAGCATGGCAGACACTTAGGGATCACTTTGTCCATCGTCCGTTGTCGTCCATGCAACCTAACTTTGGCCATAACGTGAAAAGAATTTGACCTGTGTTCATAAAACTGAACACACATCTTCATCTTACCTCAAGTAATGTCATTTCACATGTTCAGTAACTCTGACTTTCATTTTGGCAGAGTTACGCCCCATTTTAAAAAACTTTAACCTGCAACATAACCAAGCTCATAACTTGTCATAACTTAAAAAGTATTTGACCTAATGTTCATGAAACTACAAACATGTCTTCATCTTTAATACCCCAAGGAATGTTGTTACACATGTCCAATAACTGTGATTTTCATTTTGGCAGAGTTATGCCTCTTTTCATAAGACTTTAACCTGCAACCCAAACTTGCTCATAACATGGCAAAATATTGACCTATGGTCATAAAACTTTATACAGTTCTTCTCTATCAATTATTCAATGAAGTTGGCATGTCCAGTAACTCTGACATTAATTGCAGCAGAGTTACACCCCTTTTCATAAAACTTTAACCTGCAACATAACCTAGGTCATAACTTGGCAAAATAAAATCCTGACCTATGTCATGAAACTCTCTACTGTTCCTCCTGATCAATTATCCAATGCAGAGTTATGCCCCTTTTCATAAGCTTTAACCATTTAAAAAAAATGTCTGCTCCAATTCATGAAGGATTGCACTCCCTGTCTTCAAACTCCATAGTTAGATTGTTCTTGCTGAAATAAGCTCATTGCAGGCGCACGAGTGTTCTGTGGAACACCCTTCTAGTTCATTTTGAAATTCCTATATATATGGTGTTTTTTTTATGCTCCCCAAGATTTTCGGGGGAGCATATAGGCGCCGCTTTGTCCTTCCATCCTTCCTTCCTTTTGTCCAGAGCATATCTCAAAACTATTGATGGGACTGCAGTGAAACTTCACACAATGATAGAGGGCAATAAGAGGAAGTGCAGGGTACAAGAACCGTAACTCTTATCTTCATTCAAATTATAGTTATTGCCCTTTGTAATTTTATACTTTGAATTTTTGTCCGGAGCATAACTTCAAAATTACTGATGGGACTACAGTGAAACTTCACACAATGATAGAGGGCAATGAGAGGAAGTGCAAAGTGCAAGAACCGTAACTCTTTCTTCATACAAATTAGAGATTAGAGTTATTGCCCTTTGTAATTTATACTTAGAATTTTTACCTGGATAATAACTTGAAAACTACTGACAGGACTGCAATGAAACTTCACACAATGTTAGAGGGCAATGAGAGGAAGTGCAGAGTGCAAGAACCATAACTCTGACTTCATTCAAATTAGTGTTATTGCCCTTTGTAATTTTATACTTAGAATTTTTGTCCGGAGCATAACTTCAAAACTACTGACGGGACTGCAATGAAACTTCACACAGTGATAGAGGGCAATAATAGGAAGTGCAGAGTCCAGGACAAGTGACTTTGAAAAAGCCACTTGTCCTGATCAATTTTACAGTTGTTCCATTTATGCTTAAAATACTGCCGAATGCCACTCAGTGCTCACAAATTATTTGTTAAGAGGCATGCCCAGGGCTTGTTGCATCTGGAAATGGACAGGCCCTGATTTAAAATGAACAGGCCCCATATGTTTATGCTTTAATTATTGAAAACTTGTCTTTATTCACTTTAATAGTCATCATATTGTGTATTAATCAAAGCTAGGACCTCCTCTGGCTATGTTTTTCTTTTTGCTACCACTTTCTCTAAATGAAAATATTTTGAGCTAAATTGGAGAAGCTGAAGCAACAGTTCAACCTGTTTTTATTTAAAATATGTTTAAGTCGAAACCCTGTTTTGATTAACTGACATAATATAATAACATTCATTACAAAAAATACTTAGTATATTATAATACTATTAATTATTTATTATGACTGATGCAAATAATTCTTTATTAAATAAAATGTTACTGTTGTACAGATTTGTTATATCCTCCATGGATCATGTATTAATAAACCGTAATTATCTGAACACATTATCAAAGAAACTTAGACTAGAATTGATCTGAAAGTAGAATTGCAGAAGAAAGATTGATGACAGAAGAAAGAAGGATGGATAGCAGAATGAATAGAAATATATTTTATGTATCTTCATTTTTCTCTATTTGTAAGGATGCTCTGTGATTTGTTATTTTTTGTATGGTATAGTTTTGCTGATGTTAAACAAATTAAATAATCGGTACGTTAAACTACGCAACCGAAAGTAGAAATAGTCGTACCTACGGATTGGGTAGACCATTCCCTATAACAGAATTCTTCTTGAAAAAGAAGAATTCTCGTTAAAAAACATACAAAAAAACAACAAAATAATGTACCATCCAAACTACTATGACACTCGCTTTATGGCCGAAAAACGACATTCAATCAAAATATCACCAATTATGATTTTTTTTTCATGCATTAATGTGTTTTGAATGCCAAAAAGTATATCTGCTTTCTTTACCTAATTATGTTTTACAGGTTGCAAAGATTGGAACAGTTAACAATACATCAAAAGGAAATATAAACTTTAATACTGTTGGTTTTGTTTCGCCAATAATGTTCCCCGTAGTTTGTGTCAATCAGTTTTATTACTGAACTGATCTCAAGACACACGAGACAGGTTTATGTATGTCACGTGCTAATAATTGATGCGATATTTCTTCGCAATTCCATTGGCTATATGCTAAAGTTACACGGTAATTTTATTTGTTGATCGGAAAAGGTCAAAGTTCCCTTCACTAATATGCAAGTCTACAGAGCATGACGCTATACTAGACAAACAATGCCTGGGTGCTAATAAAACCCCATTCAGAGGGGATTATAAAACTGCAGGGACTTAATTGATGGTAAAACACTTGCCTATTTTCGGGAAAATTGAAATCTCGGGACTATTTTTTCTTTTGATATCATTTGCCCGGGACTAACATTTTGTAAAGAGGGACTATGTGAGTTTGCCTTGTGGCAGTGACATGTCAGATGAGACTATTCATATTTCATCTCATCTCCCTTTGACATCGTTGTCTTAGCTTAACCTGACATGTGTTAACGGAACATTAAACTCCATTTATTTTAATTCTCACTTAAATGAGTCAACCGTTACTCTGCAGATCTGCGTGAAGCAAAGATGTACCCCATTAAGTCACCTGAACTCGCCCACTTGCAATACCGACTGTTCCGAGCGTGGACAGTGTAACAGTCGCGGACACTGTCATTGTAAGGAGGGGTTCGGACCGCCGATATGCGATGTATCCGGAAATGGTGGAAGTGTCGACAGCGGACCAATCAGAATTGACGGTATGTGTGGAATGAAAAAAGAAAAATATGGAGAATTCAACATTTGCATAGTATAATTATTTTCCCTATTTTCAGAGAGTACAATGTTCCACAAAATTATTCAGATGTTCAGAAATGTCTTTTGAAAAAGGGCATAGCAGTACTTTTGTGGGTCTGTTCTACTTTTTATTGCTTTATAAAGTATTAAAACGTGACACATGGAAGTCTTCATTCTAACCCTCATGATTTTGAAAGCAAGCATGTTTCCAGACTGTGATAGTGAAAGTTATAAATGGATCGATATCTGAATCAATTTTTTATTGTTATTCAGTACAAAATAAGATGCATTGTTTTCATTGCAGATGACAAGAGCCTGTTGGTTGGTCTGCTCGTGTTTTTCCTGGTGATTTGTCCGTTGCTGGGATTGAGTGCCTTTATAGCGTATCACTTCAGGTTTGCTCTCATAGCCTGGTGGCACCAGAAGATTAGCCAGAAAAACAAGTAAGTTCACAAGGCTTCAAATATATATTTTAAAAAAAATCAGGTTTATATGTTGAGGATGTATTGAGGTTAATGTATGAGGGATGTATTCGGGTTAATTTATGGAGGATGTGTTCAGGTTAATTTATCGGAAATTTGTTGAGGTTAATGTAGAGGGATGTATTTGGGTTAATTTATGGGGGATGTGTTCAGGTTTATGTATGAGGGATGTATTCGGGTTAATTTATGAGAGATGTGTTAAGGTTTATCTATGAGGGATGTGTTTGGGTTTATGTATGTGGGATGTGTTTAGGTTTATCTATGAGGGATGTATTCAGGTTAATTTATGGGGGATGTGTTCAGGTTTATGTATGAGGGATGTATTCGGGTTAACTTATGGGGGATGTGTTCAGGTTTATGTATTAGGGATGTGTTCGGGTTAATATATGGGGATGTGTTCAAGTTTATGTATGAGGGATGTATTCAGGTTAGTTTATGGGAGATGTGTTCAGGTTTATGTATGAGGGATGTATTCAGGTTAGTTTATGGGAGATGTGTTCAGGTTTATGTATGAGGGATGTATTTGGGTTAATTTATGGAGGATGTGTTCAGGTTTATGTATGAGGGATGTGTTTGGGTTTATGTATGAGCTATGTGTTTTGGTTTATGTCTGTGGGATGTGTTTGGGTTTATGTAAGAGCTATTTGTTTAGGTTTATCTATGGGGGATGTGTTTGGGTTTAACTTTATGTATGAGTGATGTTTTTTGGTTTATATTTGAGGGATGTGTTTGGGTTTATGTGTGAGGGATTTTTTGAGGTTATGTATGAGTGATGTATTCGGGTTAATTTATGAGAGATGTGTTTTGGTTTATCTATAAGGGATGTGTTTGGGTTTGTGTATGAGCTATGTGTTTTGGTTTATGTCTGAGGGATGTGTTCGGGTTTATGTATGATGGAGGTGTTTATGTTTCTGTTTTAGGGATGTGTTTAGGTTTATGTATGAGGGATGTGTTTAGGTTATGTATGAGGGATGTGTTTAGGTTTATGTATGAGGGATATGTTTAGGTTTATGTATGAGGTCTGTGTTTAGGATTATGTGTGAGGGATGTGTTTAGGTTTATGTATGAGGCAAGTGTTAGGTTTATGTATGAGAGATGTGTTTAGGATTATGTATGAGGGACATGTTTAGGTTTATGTATGAGGGATATGTTTGGGTTTATGTTTTAGGGATGTGTTTGAGGTTATGTATGAAGGATATGTTTAGGTTTATGTATGAGGTCTGTGTTTAGGTTTGTGTATGAGGGATGTGTTTAGGATTATGTATGAGGTCTGTGTTTAGGATTATGTATGAGGGATGTGTTAAGGTTTATGTATGAGGTCTGTGTTTAGGTTTGTGTATGAGGGATGTGTTTAGGATTATGTATGATGGATGTGTTGAGGTTTATGTATGAAGTCTGTGTTTAGGATTATGTATGAGGGATGTGTTAAGGTTTATGTATGAGGTCTGTGTTTAGGTTTGTGTATGAGGGATGTGTTTAGGATTATGTATGAGGGATGTGTTTAGGTTTATGTATGAAATCTGTGTTTAGGATTATGTATGATGGATGTGTTTAGGTTTATGTATGAGGTCTGTGTTTAGGTTTATGTATGAGGGATGTGTTTAGGTTTATGTATGAGGGATGTGTTTAGGATTATGTATGAGGGATGTGTTTAGGTTTATGTATGAGGTCTGTGTTTAGGTTTATGTATGAGGGATGTGTTTAGGTTTATGTATGAGGTCTGTGTTTAGGTTTATGTATGAGGGATGTGTTTAGGTTTATGTATGAGGGATGTGTTTAGGTTTATGTATGAGGTCTGTGTTTAGGATTATGTATGAGGGATGTGTTTAGGTTTATGTATGAGGTCTGTGTTTAGGATTATGTATGAGGGATGTGTTTAGGATTATGTATGAGGGAGGTTTTAGGTTTATGTATGAGGGATGTGTTTAGGTTTATGTATGAGGTCTGTGTTTAGGATTATGTATGAGGGATGTGTTTAGGATTATGTATGAGGGAGGTTTTAGGATTATGTATGAGGGATGTGTTTAGGTTTATGTATGAGGTCTGTGTTTAGGATTATGTATGAGGGATGTGTTTAGGATTATGTATGAGGGAGGTTTTAGGTTTATGTATGAGAGATGTGTTTAGGATTATGTATGAGGGACATGTTTAGGTTTATGTATGAGGGATGTATTTATGTTTGCATATGAGGGATGTGTTTAGGTTTATGTATGAGGGATGTGTTTAGTTTTATGTAAGAGGGATGTATTTATGTTTGCGTATGAGGGACGTGTTTAGGTTTGTGTATGAGGGATGTGTTTGAATTTAGGTATGAGGCATGTGTTTAGATTTATGTTTGAGGGATGTGTTTTTAGCTCTACTGGCATAACAGCGGAGTTATGCCCCTTCATTTAGTTAAAAATCCTATATTTACCTCGTAAGACGATAGGGCCTTTATTTTTCATCCAATCTTTACCAAACTTTAACAGATTGTTCAATGAAAGCTCAGACAAGTTTGAAAACCAGCTATATCGGACAAGGAACACCAGAGTTATGTGCCCTTGAATTATTGAAAAATGCCATTATCAGCCTTGTGAATACTCTAGCGCCTTCATTTTGTATTCGATCTTTCCCAAACTTGGCCAGATTGTTGATATCAGTGAAAGCTTGGACGAGTTTGAATACCAGCCAGATCGAACCAGTTACACCAGAGTTATGGCCCTTATGGCCCTTTGTGTTTAGGTTTATGTACCGGAGTTATGGCCCTTTTTCAGTATTTGGTAATTTACACTGGAAACCCCAGGGGTCGTGGGTTCAAATCTCACGAGGCATTTGAAACCTTGGTTCATTTTTTTAATATTTTTTTTTTTTTTTTTTTTTTTTTTTTTTATATTTTATTTGTTTTAAAATATTTTTCTCATAAGAAACCTTGATTCTTTTTTCTTCAATTGGGAGCTTAGGGGCCTTTGTTAGATCAGTTTTACATAGAGTTATAGGGAAGAACTTCAAAAATCTTCTTCTCTGAAACTACAAGAGATAAAGGTTTAATGTTTTGTATTTATACTCAGCTTATGGTGTTCTACCAAGTTTGTTCAAATGGTGACCCTGAGGTCAAATTTGGCTCTAACCTAGAAGTCACAGTTTAACATAGACTTATATAGGGAAAAACTTCAAAAATCTTCTCTGAAACTGTAAGAGCCAAGGTTTAATATTTTGTTTTTACCATCAGCTTACTACACCTTGCACAACAGGTTAGAGTTTCCCCATTTTGTGACAAGCAAAGTCGGTAGTGACATCACAGACATTTCCGCACCCACTGACCTCGATTGACGGTTCAACTCGTGAGACGCTGCTGTCAATCGATTTTGACACGGCTGGGGAAAAATGCGTGTATCTACCTTCATGCGTGGTACTTTAGTCAAGACCCGTTTATATTACACATCTACCTACAGAGCCTGCCTAAATTTATGTTGCAAAAGCTCATAGTTCAAGAGATCTAAATATGTGTATTTTCATCATCCAGACAGCTTATTACAGAAAATCGTGACAGTTGCGGTATTTTTTCACTGAGAAAAAAGTCATATCCTATTCAATATCTATCAAGGCACACCCACCCACCTTAATGTCAATGTTTTCCTCTCTACCCAATTCTTTCGAAAAAGTCATGTTTCATTCCACTACGCGATACGAAATCAAGTTATATAAATCTAAAACAATAACACGGTGCCGAGAAGAAACAATGAGGACAGAAAAAATGTTTGACATGCATTTTGACAGATCAATCTGGTGACGTTCAGTTTTCATTGGCCAACAGTTACACGCTGGCAATCTCGGGCCAATCGGAACTGATCAAGAAAGATCTCAAAAGGCCATGTTTGATCAGGGTCTTGATGCGCTTTAAATTGATCATGTCCAGGTAAACACTTGTCATTTTCAACGGGTCGAGAAAGGTCAAGACGGTACACACAGACAAACGTTTGATTCGCCGCAAAGTGGAGTTTCTCTAACCTGTTGTGCAAGGCGCAGTATAGTCCTCTACCAAGTGTGTTCAAATGGTGACCTCTGGGTCAAATTTGGCCCCACCCCAGGGGTCACAGTTTAACATAGACTGATATAGTGAAAAACTTTAAAAATCTTCTTCTCTGAAACTACAAGAGTCAATGGTTTAATATTTCGTATTTATCATCAACTCAGGGCTTTCCCCAGGATTTTTTTAAGGAGTGGTGGCTTTTTTTGGGTACAAAGGGGGATGGGTGCGGGAAAGGGGGTGGTACCCCCTTCCCGCGTCATTTTTTTTTTAAAATGCTAGTTGATTAGAAGAGATTTGGCGTATATCTGGTATCAGAAGGAAGGAATGAAATAATAAAAAAACATCATATTTTATTATATATTTATTTCAAAATCTTTTAAATAAAAAATGCTAGAAAATCACTTTCTGACAGAATAAAAGACATCTCATAGCACATATAATCACTGAACAGTTTCTTTAACTTATATAGCACATACAACGAAACACTTTCTTATACTGTATTACATAACACTGTTTGCTGTTTGCTATATAGGCTAATATTCTAATATCAAATGCAATTGGTGGCAACCTTAAATATTTAATAAAGAAATATTTATATTATAACAAAATCTTCACTGAACTTCAATAAGCAAACTGACGATTTCTCTTTAAAGTTCCCGAAAATATCAATTAATTAGCGTAATTATCAAGATAAAAAATCAGTTAAATATGCTACCTTAATTATTTGATTGAGTTATTATTAAATAATTACAAAATATCTACCTCATTCATGATACTAACGACAAAGCTGACGATTTAAACGTTGATTAGTGTTTACAAATTCATCTAATACACGATAAACGTTCAATTAAATTATCCATTAAAACCCGTCATTTATCCCCATGCGTTACAAATACCAATCAACGATACTGCTCACCTTTAATCATGACCAAATTGGGCAATAAACCAAATTTATTTAGCGGCACTCACTCCCCAAATCATCTGTTGTTTACATAACACTTAGCATATAACCTGCGAGACACAGTAACACAAGCCCTGTGTATTGAGTACCACGTGACCGCCTTTACTGCATCAACACGCGTCATAGCTTCAGGCAGTTTACACACAGTCAGGTAATCGGTCAGCTGTTCAATATGGCCTAAGGGAAAATTGTATATTGATAGGATTAAGGGATCGCGGCAACGAATTTAAAGCATCGCGGCTACATTAAGGCGTGGCGGTAAGTCACTTTCTGAGTTGAAGGCATCGCGGCACCGCCACGCCTTAAATGGCTGGGGAAAGCCCTGCAACTTATGGTCTTCTACCAGGTTTGTTCAGTTTGTTCAAATGGTAACCCTGGAGTAAAATTTGGGTCACATATCTTGTCAAATTTGGCCCCACCCCAGGGGTCACAGTTTTACATAGACTTATATAGAGACAAACTTAAAAAATATTCTTCTCTGAAATTACAAGAGCCAACGGTTTAATATTTTGTATTTACACTCAGCTTATGGTCCTCTACCAAGTTTGTTCAAATGGTGACCCTGGGGGTCAAATTTGGTCCTGCCCCTGGGTCACATGTCAAACTTGGTTTGAGTGTTTATATTTACGAAAGTTTGATTTGTTTTAAAGCTAGCCAAACTTGAGCCAAATACATCCCTCCCCCTATATCTTGGTAATTGACACACTTTATAAAAAACTAGTTTGATACTGCCATATCTGACACACATTTCCAACCCCCACCCATAACATAAATAATTTTTCGATGTTCCTAGACCTTCGACAAATATTCAATGCAATTTAATTGTTACCTAAATACAATGTTTTGCTTGTAACAATATGTAAAAATAGTATGATGTTTATCCTAACAATTTTTTTTTGTGTTACATGAAACTAGTTTTAACATTTTATTTTTATTTACAGAGGACAAAACCGTCCCCTCCGCCCACAAAGACCCCCACCAAAGAGAGATCAGCAACCATCAGCAGCAGTTCCAATCCCAGTGCCTCCGCCCGCTGCGACTGTACATCCGCCACCCTACAAAGATGCTCCACCAGCGTATGCCAATCTGTTTGGAAGTAATAAACAACCATCTCGGCCAAAACCTCCAGCTCGAAATGGCAACATGAATATATCTGGGCCAACTCTTACTGGCAGCACACATAAGGATTCACAATCACAGGTGCAGCCAAGCCCAGTAGCAAATCATAAAAATGCCGGACCTCCACCACCACCTAAACTCCCACAAAAACCTCTCAAGCAGTGTGATCCACAACCAACGGTCGAAAAACAGTCCTCTGGTGCAAATTCATCAACACAAAATACAGGACTGCCGGCTGAACCGAAATCCAGATTTGGACCCGTTTTCAAAATGCCCAGTTTTTCAAAAAGCCAAGAGAAGCAAGCAACTCCTAAGAGTCCGAAACTAGACTCAAAGAAACAAGAGGACGTGCCTGTAGTCACTGCAGTGAAAAAGAGGGAGCTCACGAGAGAAATATCCAACCCAGTACTGATAAGTACAACTGATAGGCGTTCCAAGCACCTGGTTAAGCTAGATAATTTGAAGGTTAATATACCGCTGTCAGATGACTCGAGCGTACCATCACCTCCTGTTCCACAACGTGTGAGTCTAAATCGGAGTGAATCGGATAACGTGAAGAGAAATCGCCCTCTGCCACCACGTCCAGTATCTATGCCGGAAAGTGAATGTGGTGATGAGATTGAGTTAAATATACAGAATACAAGGAAATCGATGGCCGGACCATCAGCGTCACCCAGGATGGTTCAGCGCCCGCCACCTCCTCCTGCATCTGCAAAACCAAGCACGGACAAAACGATGCAGTCTATGGCCGATGTGCTAGCAAAACTAGATGATATCCATCTAGAACTTCCCGATGATACATATAAAACGGAATCTCCCAAAATCGCCAAGAAGAAACCTCCTAATGTACAACTTAAAGATTTAAAACCTAAACCAAAAACAGATCTGTCTAAAAGCAGCCCAGACTCATCAAAGAAGCCTAAGCTTCCCTCCAAAGCATTGGCGGGAAAAACTAAATCAGACCCAAAACATAATAAACATCAGTGGAGTGAAGTAAAAAACCCAATATTTAACCCAAATGCTAGACCAGGTCTGTCAGCTAAAGAAGACCATTCAAAGACTTCAAAACCTGGCAACAGCCAATCTAAAGCAGATAGCAGCCAATCAAATTTCTCAAAGACTAGCCAATCAGCAGGCAAAGACAAAAAGCCGTCTGCTGAGAAAAGAAAAGAATCCACAGACTCTTTAGAGGATGATTCCAACGCTGGTGCTGCAAGTGTTTCTGGGTTGGCGAAAATGTTTGAGGGCCAGAAAAAGCCTCTTTTAAGTAGTGATAATAAGGAGGTCAAAAGGACACAATCTCATGGAGAAGCCAAAGCTCCCATGACCCCACCGAAACCCAAACATGGGGCTAAAAAAGGAGTAAAACAGATACGCAGTGTAGATGTGTAATAACGTAGGTGCATTGAAAATGCTCTGTCAGAGTAAATACTTTATAAAATGTAATTATTATTGTATACTTAAGTTTTTAAATGATATATCTTGACCACCTTTTTTGTTTTAGAAATATACAACCCTTCCATGATGCATGGTTTCTAATAATTTTTTATCAGAATGGAAACTAATTTAATTTTCTGAATTTGATTCAACATAGCCACAGTAAGGTAACTATTTATCTTCTTTGTCGACCATCTTGACAGGGTTGAAAGTAAATTGTGTAATTTTACATAATTGCAGAGTACAGGCAAAAGGGTTTTCATTCTCTTATTTCTCTTCTATTTAGGGTGCTGACTTCTAATGACAATAAGTTAGATCAGTTTTAAATAAATGATTTCTCACTTTAACCAACCAATTTTCGGACCCAAATGTTCACGAAACTAAACTGCCAAATTTCACTACAAAACCATCTTCCAAACTCTCTCCATGGGTTGAAGTCATAAAATGATGCATTTGTTCTGATAAAAAGTCCAGATTTATTCACGGGTACTTAAAGTTTTGAATGGGTTGTTCCCAATCTTCATATTCACACAACAACTGATGACCTTATGTCCATCTACATCACCCATTGTTGACTGCCTAATTTATTACAGAATTATGGCCCTTTGACTTAGAATTTAAATTTAAACGGGGTATTCGTCACCTTCTAGTTTAATTTATTCACTTGATCCATCTTAAATACATAAATGGCAACAAACACAAGGGCTTAAGGTGATTATAACATCATAACATGTGACTTAGAAATGTTTTACTCACACCTGTTTCTACTTCCGAGTCCCTAGAAATCAAAACAATTGTCTGCTTAAATCAATGCTTTGCGATAGCTCGTTTAATGTTTATTATTTTGCTTTTAGAATATTTTAAAAACATTTTACAATGTCTGAGTGTCAATTTATTGTGAGAAACTACAAGCTTGTTTTCAAGTTAATGACCTCCATGACTGACTGATTGTATGTTTTAGTTTTTTAGCTCTACTGGCCAGTGGGCTTGTGCCTTTTGTCCGTCGTCCGTTAACTTTTTGATGTCATCACTCTAGGATGTCAACACTCTAGCACCTTCATTTTCTTCCGATCTTTACGAAACTTGACGAGATTATTAATATCAATGAAAGCTCAGACGAGTTTGTAAAGCAGCCAGATCGGACCAGTAACATCGGAGTTATTGCCCTTGAATTAACGAAATTTGCTATATTTTGTTTTGTCAACACTCTGGTGCCTTCATTTTTCAGACGATCTTTACCAAACTTTACCAGATTGTTAATATCTATAAAAGCTTGGACGAGTTCGAAAACTAGCCAGATCGGACCAATAACACCGGAGTTATTGCCCTTGAATTAACAAAATTTGCTATATTTTGTCTTGTCAACACTCTGGTGCCTCCATTTTTCATCCTACCATTACCAAACTTTGCCAGATTGTTGATATTGATGAAAGCTCGGTCAAGCTCGAAAACCAGCCAGATCGGACCAGTAACACCGAAGTTATGGCCTTTGAATTATTGAAAATTGTGTTAACACTCTAGCACCTTTATTTTTCATCTGATCTTTACCAAACTTTACCAGTGTTAGGATAAGGCCTTCATTTTCCCGTATTTCAGCAAAACTTTGCAGGTATGATCAGTACCAAGCCTAGCTGTGCATATCATCACTGTGATCACAGGTTTCAATACACAAACTTTGTCCGGACTAGTTCTGCTGAACCCGTGGCCGAATTACAACGAAACTTGGCATATCATCACTGTGTTCCGGTTGAAAAACAATTTGGCGGAGTTCTGGCCCTTTAAAGGTTTTACTACACAAACTACACAAACTTTGTCCAGACCAGTTAACCTGAACCCCTGGCCAGATTTCAGAGAAATGTTGCAGGGATGATCAGTTCCAAGCCTAGTTGTGCATATCATCACCATGTTCCGGTTGAAAGACTTTTGGCAGAGTTATGGCCCTTCACATGTTTTAATACACAAACTTTGTTCGGACCAGTGCTGCTGAACCTCTGTCCAAATTTCATCGAAACTTGGCAATGATGATCAGTACCAAGCCTAGTTGTGCAAGTCCTTGCCGTGTTCCGGTTGAATGCTTTTTGACCGAGTTATGGCCCCTTATACACAAACATTATCCAGACTAGTTTTCTCGAACCTCTGGTTGGATTTCAATGAAATTTGGCAGGAATGATCAGTACCAAGCCTAGTTGCGCATTTTGTTTTCATGTTCCGGTTGAATGATATTTGGTGGCGTTGTGGCTCTTGAAAACGTTTTAATACACACACTTTGTGCAGACTAGTTCTCCTCAACCACCATTCGGCTTTCAACGAAACTTGGTTGTGTATATCATTGTCTTGTTCCGCTGAATGATGTTTGGTGGAGTTATGGCTCTTTAAAGGTTTTAATACATAAGCTTTGTCCCGACAATCTTCTGGTCCGCTGCCTGGATTTCCATGAAACTTGGTAGGGCTGACCTTTATCAAGCCTAGTTGCACATGTCTTTGTTGTGTTCCATTTTAATGATTTTTGGCAGATTTATGGCCCTTTCTCCTGTAGGGGAGACATCTGTGTTTACTAAAAACAGCCCCTAGTTCTAATTTAGTAGGGTTATTTAGGGTTTAGGTACAACAATTATTTAAATTGTTAGCATGGGTCAAGGGTTTAAGTTTCTGTTGTGGGTGTTGTTGTTTTGTGTGTTTTTTTTTGGAATGTTTTAAAAGAAGTACTGATGGGGATTTTATGACGACAACCCTTGATATAAGAGCCGTTTTAGCCAGTAGAGCATCCAAAGGCCCTCTTGGGCCCCTTGTTTAACAAGAAATGTTAAACTATTCTCTCCTCAATTCCCTTTCCAGTAAATGTTCCATTAATTTCCTTTCAGCCAATTGTGGTCATAAATAGCTGATGTTTTTGACATTTCATCTCACCAGAAAGTATTAAGTTATGCTTTTCAGGTATTATAGGACTTGCTCCAGTTTATTCCTGGTTTTCATACATCCAAATATGTCAAAGTTGAAAGTATACTTTACTTGAGTTTGAAAATAACTGATGAGGATATTTTGCTTTCAAAGGTCACTCTTGATTCTTTTCATGTCGCTTCAGTTTCATACTCTATTTCCAGAACTCTGCAGTTTTGCAGGTGAGAAGGTTCTAGGCCCATTCTGCACCTTTTTTATGTAAATGGTGGGTTAGCCTGGAATGTTCATTCCAGTTGGCACCATTTAACCTTTTTGTGTTGCTGAGCCATAAATCCCAATTCATCTCAACTTACTCTAGTTGTAAATTTGATAATTTCTCAAATAGTTGAAAAACTAAATATTTCGGTATATAAGTTCGAATTATTTCCCCCCAATATTTAAATATCTACAAATATTTGATTTTATTGTTATAAGTTTTAACAAACATGTAATAAATCCATTGCTTATGTTTTAATCATAACTGCTACAAACAAAAGAGAGCATTTTTGATGCTATATGCACTTATAAATATACTTGTGGATATACATTTATTATCAACCATTCCATTGTTCAGAAAAATCTCTTTTTTTTTAGCTTTGCTTATTGAAGCTCTGATCTTATATTGCATAAGCTCTGATCTTATATTGCATAAGCTCTGATCTTATATTGCATAAGCTCTGATCTTATATTGCATAAGCTCTGATCTTCAATAAGTAAAGCTAAGAATAAAGAGATTTTTCTGCAGTATCAACGGTTTGTTTGTCTTGTCTTTCTGTTAACTTTATTGTGTGATTGTTACTCTAAAATTACTAGGTGTTTTTATCTCAACTGAGCTGAAGGCTCAAGGGAGAGCTATTTGGATCACTCTTTGTCCGTGGTTGTTAATTTTGTTTTTAATGAGGTCTCAGAAACCGCATCATAATATCAAATTTTGACCAAACTTCACATGGATGTTCCTTATTTTGATGGTTCTCAAGTTTGTTAAAATTTGGTCAATGCAGCATGCAGTTTTATCAATAAGAGAAAAATTGGAAAAATCTATTTCTGTTACTGTTACTGTTGCAAGTGTCTACATGGAAAAGGTCGTTAGGTGAGCGATTCAGTCATTTGGCCCTGGTATTTAGATTTTTGTTTCAGTATAAAGTTATATTCCATTACACAAAGACTTTTGGTTTAATATATGTTTACACCTATGTAAAGGTAATTTTGCCCATATATTCATTATACAGGTGGGTTGATCCATAATTTCTTGGACAATCTTATTAACATTTTTTCAAGGTCACATTCTTCCATTTCACTACACCACGTAGCTTATAAAATACATGTTCTTATTATTATATATGTAGTTGCTTAAGGATGTGAAGCAAAACCATGTTAGAAAGTATAGATGCAAACCTTAAGGAGTTTTATGAGCTTTTTTTTTCTAGGAATTTATGAATCAACCCTCATATTTACTTGATTTTGTATACTCTTGTAATTTGTGTTAATTATTCTGTTTTATGCATAAACAGTATATGTTTTTTTGCACACATCATGTAATCCTTTTTTAATGGTAATTGAGGCCTGTGTGGTTCCTGGGCCTGAATTAGGCCACTACCTAACCCGGCAGATGAGTATAATTTGCCCAAATGTTGTGGGAGTATTCAGCAACTCTGCAGTTCCCTTGGTGGGACAGTTCTAGGCCCATTCTGCATAAAAACTTTTTATTTCAATGTAAATGGAGAGTGGGTCTGAGATGTTCATTCCTGTTGGCACATATAACTTTTTCTGTTGGTGCACCATAAAACCTAATGTTACTCAACCAATGGTAAATATTCTGGTATATAACACGGTTTTCATATTATGGGATATCATTTTCAAGGGGCAGTAAACATATTGGTTCAAAAGTAAGTGCTAATTGGCAAGAGTTTATAACCAGGTATGTAAACTCTCCAGGGCGTTATATACCAAAAATATGAAACTAATGTTGATTAACATTATATACGTGTATTACATTTATTTAAATACCTTTGAGATTATAAGAATCCTTCATGAGTAGTCTCAAAAGGTAGTTTGGGTTAACTAGAACAATATCCCCAGTAGGAATTAGAATTTTATTTTTCTCAGAAATCTCTAAAATGTAATATGTTCAGGTATATTGAACAGGTCAGTGTGTAAATACTTGCCATGTATGTATAATTGTGTTCCATTTTAGTGGTTACTACAAAAAGTTATATCCTCTGTGATATTTTGTATAATTTTGCCTATTTATATAACATGCGTGTTTCTGTACATGTGTTCATATGTTACATATATTCATAATATAGTCAATATTTGTAATAGTCTATGATAAAAGCTACAATTGTTCAATGAAAACCCATATTTTGTACAATTTCTGAGATAGATTTTTTCTCAGATTGAATGCCGTTTCAGTAATAAGGGATCAGTTAGATGGGCTGTGCATAAAACGAATTTGGCGTATTTGAAAATATTGAATTTTTATCAGTTCAGTCCCTATACCAGCCAGAAAAACCTCCCACATTCGGGGGTAGTGATGACTTCAACAAATATACTAAAATATTTCAAAAAATATGATTTTTGCTTATAAATGACACGTTTAGAAGCTCTACAAGTGGAATTTACATGCATTTTGTGATTTGCATTTTGTGATTAATTTAAATATAAATAATGGGAAGATTAGCCTGATGACAAAACTTCCGTATTTCAAGTCCAAATCTCCCTATTGCCGTGACCAGTCTCCCTCATTCAGAGGCATGACATCTTATTTCTGATAATTTTTTTGTTAAATTTCATATTTGTTTATTTGCTTTTCCTTTGTTTATTAAACAGTTACAATCTTTTTTTAGAAATACAACAACAACAATAAAAAACAGTGAGTTGAATTTTGCAGCCCACGTTGGACCCATGTTTACGATGACAGATAAACAACGGTACCGGTGTTAGTGTTGGTGACTAACAAGAACTTAAATCAGCTGTTTGGTATGAAGGCTTTTTTAAATGTATCTTGTCATGGATTATTTGACTTTATTGTTTTTAAATTAAAGTTTTAGTTGCTTTTTTATTGTTTATTATAAAGGGACACAGGGAAATCTTGATTGTTTTAAAACTTGCGACGGGCCAATTATTGCATCAATTTATTTGCCCCGTGTGGTTCCCGGTCACGGGGCAAAGAATAGGGCCACTGCAGATCCCTTTGGAGGGGTAGGCAGAGGGGTAGAATCCCCCCAAATTCTTGTTCATTTTATCATTTTTTGTTCATGTTCATTAAAGGTCTTCATCATGATCCCTCCATTGTTTCAGTTGCTATTTCGCTCGCATCAAAAGAGCAGTGGCAGAAAAACAATAACGTGGCTCCAGCATAAATGGAGTTTCTACGATAGAATTTGCAGCAACTCTGCAGTTCAGGGTGAGAAGGTTCTAGGCCCATTTTCCACATTTTATCTCGATGTACATGGAAGATGAGCCTGGCATGTTCATGCCTTTTAGGTGCCATATAACCTTTTCATGTGTTGGTGCGCCTTAAAACCCCAATTCAGTTCAATAACATATTTAAACTTTTGGTAGAATACCGAAGCAAATTTGAAAACTCCCAAATTGTATAACCTTTTTTTTAATTCAGCAGGGTTTAATGTCAAAATGTTTTAATGAATAAAATGGGAATTTACGTCTTCTTAATACATCATATTGGGTTTTATTGGGACAGCAACCTCAGAGAGAAAGGAGATGAAGCTGTCCAATTGTACCTTAACCTAACATGATTAATACTTTGATATGTAATTTGCCTGGTGTGGTTCCCGGGCAAGAATAGCGCCACTGTTTATCGAGGCAGAGGGGTAAAATCCCTCCGAATTCATGTTCATTGTGTCATTTTCAGGGCGCCCCTGATTTTTTGCCATTTCATCATCATCCCTGCATTGTTCAGGTGCTACTTGAGTGGTGGCAGAAGACAGTGATCGTAGCTCCAGCGAAAAATGGAGTGTTTACAACAGAACTTGCAGAAACTCTGCAGTTCTGCAGGTGAAAAGGTTCTAGACCCATTCTGCATATTTTTATCTATATGTAAATGGAGAGTGGGCTTGGAATGTTCTTTCCGGTTGGCACCATAATTTTTTTGTGTGTTGGTGCGCCGAAAACCACAATTTATTGCAATTCTATATGTAATTTCCGGTTGTCACCATAATTTTTGTGTGTGTTGGTGTGCCGAAAACCACAATTTATTGCAATTCTATATGTAATTTCAATGCTTGATAAATACTCCAAGACTGCCGTGCGTCTCTTTAAGTTTTTACATACGGACATTTCAGTTTTTAATTCTGTTGATTCAGAATACGTTTGTTATGGATATAAATGTGTCATAAAATAAATGATTATCAATTAAACGCATTACTGTAACTGGTTTATCTCTTTATTTCTGATGAACCATGTAAATAGTGCTGTAAAAGTATTTACATTTAGTTATCACTCCCACAACTGCAGATTCAAATCCCAATGGGAGCTTGACTTGTACATGTTGTAAGAGAGAAAGTGTTGGTTCTTATGGATGGCGGGAGGTATAGAGTACTGGTTCTGGTGTAATACGTCCAACACGAGCCTAAAATGTGCTGAAAATGACATAACACAATTCAACCAGGGCCTACCTTTACACCCTAGATTCAAAGAAACAGCCAACCACTCCCACTAAGGTCCTGCTCTGTGAACCAAACCAAAGTTGGCTCCAGACGACGTCATTCTCAACAAGAGGTAGAATTCATCTACTAGGAGATGGAGACCGAATACATGGTTTTGAATTGAACAGGAATGTGGATATTCATGACTGAGAATCATCTTCGTCTCCATCATTTATATATGCCATGGCAACCTCCGTGCAGTGATATATTGTAGCCAATAATTTAACAGGTAGGGGAAATAACCAATGCGGGGAGTTGGATAGATGGTCAGATACCACTATTGATTTGGGGATTTCTGATTGGTCGAAACAAGTATAGAGCATACAGTCAGATGTAAGGTAGATTCAGATTTGTTTGACGTTTACTAGTAGTTACATTTATTCAGCTGCCTTCAGCTGCCTCTTATATTGCTTTTATATCTGTCTATGGTTAACAGACTGTGACTCATGTAAGTGGCAATAATCATGCTTTACAACTTGAATTCCTAGAGAACTCGTCTGAAAAACTTGAATGGTATAAACACATATTTTGTAACGTTGAAAGGTTACCATTTCACTTGCTGAAATGACGTTTTTGTAAACCAGTCTACTGAACTATAGCATGTAATCATTACTATTATATGTATATTAGCGATGGAACATTCACAAGCCTTAATAGCGCAGTTGGTCGAGGCGCCGTGTTACTGTCCAGGAAGGTAGTGTTCAAGCCTGTTTGATTTTTTTTTAAAATGTTCATGGGTTTCATTATTGCTGATGGTAAGGTAGCAACAGTTCCTTTACATTTTTCACTTTGATAACGCAATCTTATAATTGCACATGGTAACAGTGAACAGTTTACATGTGTTGTAATGCACACTCTAACGCACACGTATCCCTTACATGTAAACAATTGTATTCCTGTGCTGATGTTACAAGGTAATTGTAATCAATATGTAAGGCATGTCAAGGTATTTGAACAGAAAGAAGCGAGGTCGCCCACATTGATTTAAAATGCTTGGTAGGAAGAACTGATGGTAAAAATCGGGAAGAATGTAAGAAAAAACGGTCGTGGCGTGTTTATGTCTCCGTGACAACATTTATTATTTTCAATATTGTTTTAACACCCGTCACTTGATATATTATTATGTTAATTTCTTGTCTCTCGGCAGCTATTTTACGCTTGCGTAAAACCTTGCTTGTATAACCAATCATATAATTATTATACATGTAAACAAAGCACGAGTAAGCACAAAACTAATCGTTAAATGTGATGTCGGCGGTGATGTCGGCGTACTCACCGTATATTCACCGGAAATGTATAGTTTCAAGACGCCCGTTTCAAGATGTTTTGACAGTGTTTGCATGTGCTTTTTTCAGCGAAACTTTTTACGGATGATCAGTACCTAGTTGTGCATATCATCGCCACATTACGGTTGAATGAATTTTGACAGAGTTATGGCTCTTTAAAGGTGTTAGTACAAACTTTTGTTCAGGCTAGTTCTCCTGAACCCTAGGCCGGTTTCAAAGAAACTTGGCAGGGATGATCAGTATAAAGCAGAGTTACACGTATCGCCGTGTTCCTGTTGAATGATTTTTTGACAGAGTTAATCCATTATACACAAACTTTATCCGGACATGTTTTCGTGAACACTGGATTTTAATGAAACTTGGCAGGAATGATCAGTATCGAGCCTAGTTGTGCATATTGTTGTTGTGTTCCGGTTGAATGATTTTTGTTGGAGTTGTGGCTCTTTAAAGGTTTTAATACACAAACTTTGTCCGGAATAGTTTACCTTAACCAGGTTGCGTATCTCATTGTCGTGTTCCGGTTGAATGATTTTTGGCAGAGTTATTGCCCTTTAAAGGTTTTAATACCCTTTGTCCCGTCTAGTTCTTGTATTCTACCAAGCCTAGATGTGCATATTGTTGTGTTCCAGTTGAATGATTTTTAGCTCTACTGGCCGAATGCCAGCAGAGCTTATGGGATGGCGAGTTGTCCGTCGTTCGTCGTTGTCCGTCGTCCACCAACTTTTGCCTTGTGCCGATAAGGCCTTCATTATTAATCGGATCTTTACCAATTTTTGCCGGGGTCTTTATATTAACGAAAGCTCGGATAAATTCGAAAAGCAGCCAGATCGGATTAGTTTCACCAGATTATGGCCCTTAATTTAGTGAAAAATGCCATATTCTGCCATGTGAACACTCTACACCTTCATGTATTATTTGATCTTTACCAAACTTGCACATATTGTTAATATCAATGAAAGCTCGGGCAATTTCAAAAACCAGATAGTTTGGATTAGTAACGACCGCCTGCATAAAGAGGCCCCTCTACAGGGTGCAACATATGGAAGAATCTTCCTCAAACGGGTTATCGATGAGTCGCCAGATTTTTACATGGAGCGTATAGGGGGAAATTTCATTATTGTTTAATATTAGAAATTCTATAAATATGATCGCTTAGGTGCAAACGGTTTCTTAAAATATACTCGGTAAAAAAAGTTTTGGACCAGGGTATATAAAGTCAAATAAAAATAAAACTAGTGGACAAAATTTAAGTATCTTTTTTTAGTAACCAAGGTCTACCCTACCCGGTTAATTTGGTACCAGAAACATTAAATTCCAAACGATATTTGATTTAAAAAAAAATATCGCGAACACACAAAGGGTCTGTAATAAATGTTGCAAAGTCCATACAAAGTAACAGTTATGGACACATTCGAGTAACCAATAATAAGATTATTATTTTTTTCGCAAACTTTCATTGTAAACGATAATTATTGTTGATTGTTGATCTATTGTGAATTATCAACTGAGATAATAAGAGTTATGGTCGAATGTCATGGTTCAGCGTCATTGTACGGGTTCGAACACTGCAATGGTCCAAAACTTCTTTTACAGAGTATACAATTTATTATCTTTATTTTGATATAAGTTTCATACTTTTATGTTAAAAGGATCTGGATCTTGGTCTGTTTTCGAGTTTAAATACACCATCTAGTGTCCTTATATGTTCTATATAAAATTCTTAAAATATGTCGAACATGTGTTTTTTAATTGTAAATATATCGCATAATGACAAAACTGAAGCCTTAGGTGCAAACGGTTCTAAATAGGTGAAACACTAATCTTTATTTTGATAAAGTTTTTTTTTAATGGCACTAGTTATAGATGGTCTGTTTTACAAGCAAAGATAGCGATTTTTTTTAAATTATTAATTGTTGTTCTTGTTGTAGTTGTTTGCGATAATCACATTAAGCAGACGACGCGGAGAACTATATATCATGAAGAGTTGTATGCGTACATGTTTAATTCACGCAAAAACCCATTACACATGTATTTCTCTGTCCAATGATGGTATTTCCATTTTAGGCAAAACAGGAGTCAGAACGGAACTTTTGCTATATCAAAAATGATGGTATTTTTAACTTTTAAACAGCTTTTTATAGAATTCCTCACTATTACAATGCCATTTCAATAAAAATACACTTAAAAAAAACAACTATTCTCAGTTACAGCTTATTAAAAGCTTTATAATAACGTATTTCATGTAAATATTAAACTGATTTTTTAAAAATGTGTTTTGCTTAAATTTACTTAAGGGTGACCACTGCTGAGGTTTTGGATTTTTGCACTTCCGGAAATTTACATTTGTTATATTTCAAAAATTATAATAAAACTGGAAAAAATAATTATACAGTAACAAACTCATGCCCAATAGGGATATTTTAGTGCAAAAAAAAGAACATTTTTTAGATTTTTTTTTTTTACCTCACATGTTGTGCCCAAAATTGACAATTTTTAACATAAGCCAAAATGGGGGGTAGGGGTACAAAAGATGGTATTTCTCAAAAACCGTTTAAGATATTCACTTAATTTAAACTTTATTACAAAGACATGATATACAGAGACAGCATACAAAGTATTGTTCCTATTATTTGTTACAGACCTATGCCGTTATATGTCAGAGCTCGTCGAAATCTAAAAAAGCACATTTTTTTCTCAGTTTTTATTGAATATCTTTCTTATATGCACACCGACCCCCAATTTTTATTTTTTCATTCTAAAACTCAGGTCTTATATATATTGTAGACAAAATATCTCAAAAAGTTAACTGTTCCTTTATCATGAAAAATTGATTTATCACACATTTAAAAATGCAATTTATAGTAAACTGGGTGGGGTAATGACAAGGGATGTAATAATTGTTCAGATGGTGATAAAAATACCACAACTCTTAATTTTTCGTCCTAAAGTATGAACTATTACATTAAAAAAGACGGAAAATCGATACCTGTTCTGCAAACCACACTACACACATATAAGTTGCCATACACAATTTTCAGCTGATTCAGAATTTAAAACCACACTGTGAGAGTGTATTACTAAAGATTAATTTTGCGAAAAAGTTATATCACCGACCCATCATTATTTTTCCAGAAACTAACTAGTAATATGTTAGTCTTCATAAAAAACAGGGAAATTAAAAATTCTTACTGTTCTGATATTCACCAGAGGGCACCCTTAAGTGCAGATACATAATGATTCCCAATGTTTTATGGCCCCCATAAAGTGTGCAAGTGAGACTGCCGACACGCTAAATTACATAACGTCCGAGGCGGCTTTATCGATATCTGCGGGAGATAAATCAGTACTAAACTATCACCAAGAGTTACATTTCGTGAAATTATTGTTTTTTCAGTCGATTTCGATTTGAGGAAGATACTTCCATATGCTTGCGGAACTTTCGGTAATTGATTATACCAGTTTCCACCTTGTGATGCTAACTCCTTCCATACCATTTTAAATTGTATGTTCATGTGTGATGTATTTCTTAGTTAAGAATGTGTAGATGCACAGTAAGTTTTCGTATTTTGGTCCACCTAGAGGGTAATCTGGTAAAAAAAACACAAGAAATACTATCTTGTCCAAATGTGAATGCATTTATAAAACGGGTTTTGTTACTCTAGGTAAAGGGGACACTCTACATGGGTACTTGGGGGACTTGCAGTAACTTCTGTTTGCCATTTTGCTCAATGCAGGGCAAAGGCTTTTGTCATATGTGCCACAACAACTAATAACATTGGTTAGGTAACTTAACCTTGGTTAGGTAACTTAACCTCAGTTAACTGAATGTGATTGTCATTTTCTTTGTTTGCTACTTGGTCATATGTATTGTTGGCATTGGTGGACATCGCTGAACGACAAAAATTACCAAGGTCAATGTCATATTTTGCTTATTTCCCCCAAACTTCACCTTGGTTAGGTAACTTAACCTTAGTTAACTTTATGTGATTGCCTAACTTTATGTCTTTGATACTTGGTCATATGTATGGTTTGCATTGGCGGACATCGCTGAACGACAAAAAATACCAAGGTCAAGGTCACGTTTTGCTCAGTCAACTTTTTCTGATAACTTTAATTTCTTTGTTTGATATTTGATCATATGTATTGTTGGCATTGGGGGACATCACTGACTGATAAAAAATAGCAAGGCCAAGGTCATATTTTGCGTTATTTTCCCCAAACCTAACCTTGGTTAGGTAACTTAACCTCAGTTAACTTTATGTGATTGTCTCACTTTATGTCTTTGAGGCCAAGAAACAAAACGTATTTCCCGACCGACCCTATATTTTATCCCGACCCTAACCTTGTATGTTTCACAATGTTGATGATTTTCTGCTTTCTTGTCTCGTACTTTCCCTATTAAAAATAGAATTCTAAGAAACTGAGAGAAATCCTGATTTATGGAAATTTATATTTGATGTTGTCATGTTATTATGTTTAATATCATGCTATTACGAGAAATCATGAATTGATCAGAAAGATCAGAAAGAAGGATATATTAACTGAGATACATGCAGCATACATATGAAATAATTTGTGGTTCTATCTCATTGTATACTTTGATATTATTATAACAGAAACTTCTCTTTCTGATTTTTTAATAAGTGTTTAGTTACCGATTGTATTAAACTGATAATTGATAAGTTACATCCAACAGATTGTAAATGATGCCCGTGACAAGTTTATATGCAGATTGAACATTTGAATGCCGGCAAATTCAACAATTGTTTTTCTATTTCTTTTTTCTCAGACTCGTTTGGAAGATATAGGAAACAGTCCAGACATAAATTGTGCCCTGGTCGATCTTGCAGTAATGCATAAACAACAGCCACCCCCACCCAATCAGTTTTTGATCTGCAGGAATTAAGGCTGTTGTAGCCACTACCACAAACAAGGCAATGAATCCTTTTGAAATCCTGATGACACATGGTCGATGTATTTATCATAGTTAATACTTCCAGTTTTAGAATAGCAACATAGAGAGCTGTGTGTACTTTTATGTACGTTGCATGTTTTATTGAAACAATATTCCAAACCAATGCATGGTTGCTCTGCTCTGTGACGTTTCTTTCCCATCTGCATGTGATGAGTTCAAAGTCCATTTTGGAGCAATTTTAAATTATATACATCCTTGAGGCCCTCAAAATCAGAGTTTAGAATTATGCTTTCTGGTTGTAATTTCTACCTTCGTGTAGTAATAATAAAAAAAATTAGAAATTCGACCTACCTACCCTTTTTTTTTATAGCAGGAAACCTGAAACACGATTATTTTTTTTCTCGGCCTGATACTTGGTCATATGTATTGTTTTACCCCGCTAAACGAAGTTTGGGTATACTGGTTTCACCCTGTCTGTAGGGGCAACATTGTCCGCTCCATAACTCCTCTCCCTGTAAAGCAAATCTACGGAATCCTGTTAGGGCCATCGCGATCTCGCGTTTTCAATTTCGCGAGATTGCGAGATTGCGAAATAAATTTCGCATTCTCGTCCTACTCTACATTGAAAAAAACGCGAGGTTTGCAAGCCAAACTTGTGCAAACCTCGCGATTTTATCACGTTTTCATTTGGACGAGATCGCGAGAATGCGAAATAAATCTCGCAATCTCGCCGTATTCTACAATAAAAAACCCGCGAGATTTGCAAATCAAACTTCGTGCAAACCTCGCGCTTTTATATTGGCCTATTGTACGATGAAAAAAACGCGAGAATTACGCGCAGTTTGGGTAAGTAAACCTCGCGTTTTTTTCTTCGATGTACCAGAGGGTAAAAACAAGAAAACATATTTCTTATTCTCGTAATCTAATAAGAATAAAATCGCGAGGTTTGCACGACGTTTGATTTGCAATCCTCGCGTTTTTTTCATTGTACAATATGCCGATATAAAATCGCGAGGTTTGCACGAAGTTTGATTGCAAATCTCGCGTTTTTTTTCATTGTAGAATACGGCGAGAATGCGAGATTTATTTCGCATTCTCGCAATCTCGTCCAAATGAAAACGTGATAAAATCGCGAGGTTTGCACGATGTTTGGCTTGCAAACTTCGTGTTTTTTTCAAGGTAGAATAGGACGAGAATGCGAAATTTATTTCGCAATCTCGCAATCTCGCGAAATTGAAAACGCGAGATCGCGATGGCCCTAACAGGATTCCGTACAAATCCCATAAAACTTCATACGTAGACTGCCTGTGATGAGAGGATGACACCTATTGATTTTGAGGTCAGTAGGTCAAAGGTCAAGGTCACCATGACCTGATAATGAAACACCTTGTCTACTCCATAGCTCCTCTCCTCCTGAAGCAAATCTCATGAAACTTCATAGGTGAACTGCCTGTGGTGAGAGGATGACCCTTTTGATTTTGAGTTCTGTAGGTCAAAGATAAGGTCACCGGGACCAGATAATGAAAAACGTTGTCCGCACCAAAACTGCGCTCCCCTTGAAGCAAATCTCATGAAACTTCCTAGATGAACTGCCTGTGGTGATAGGAGGACCCCTATTGATTTTGAGGTTAGTTGGTCAAAGGTCAAGGTCACTGGGACTCGATAATGAAAAACCTTGTCCGCACCATAACTCCTTTCCCCCTGAGGCAAACCTCATGAAACTTCATACGTGAACTGGTTGTGGTGAGAGGATGGCCCCTATTAATTTTGAGGTCAGTAGGTCAAATGTCGAGGTCACCAGCACCCGATAATGAAAAACCTTGTCCGATCCATAACTCCTTTTCCCCGAGGCAAATCTCATGAAACTTCATAGGTGAACTGCATGTGGTGAGAGGAGAACCCATTTTGATTTTGAGGTCAGTAGATGAAAGGTCAAGGTCACCGGGACCCGATAAAGAAACGCTTTGTCCGCTCCATAACTCCTCTTCCCCTGAAGCAAAGCTCATGCAACTTCATAGGCGAACTTATGATTACTTCGCTTTTATTTGTCTGATACTTGGTCATATGAAGTGTTGTCTTTGGTGAACATCATTTATCATCGAGCCCCCTAGAAAGTAAACAACACGCGAAAGTTCTGCGACTTTAAAAACAATATATTTGACGCTTCAAAAGCCAACTTTTTAGGTAGTTAGAGTGTGTTACAGGTGAATAAAACTGGTATGAATACTCGGTGAAAGTGTTTTCTGCTGACAATACTGTGCAATTTGTGTAGTTTAACTGATTAACTTTTCATGCATTTACTGATGGGTGGGGTATGCAGAGAGGAATATACCAATTGAACTCTTTAAATTATTTGATACTATGGTTATGCCTATTTTAACATACGGTTCCGAAATATGGGGCTATCAATATTGTAATCAAATTGAAAATGTCCATAACCAATTCTGCAGCCGATATTTAAAGTTGTATACAAATACATTCCATGCATTCGCCAAAGGCGAGTGTTTTGGCGAGTGTGGCAGGTTTCCATTATATATAAATTATTATTGTAAATTTGTTAAATATTGGATACGAATCTTACATATGAGTAATGAAACAATGTTATATTATGCTAAGAAATATTGATGACTTCGGTAGAACAGCATGGGCAACTCGTGTAAAATCACTACTTTTAGATATGGTTTCGGTGTATCATGGATATTGGATGAAGTAGGAGACGTACAGTTATTTATAGCCATATCTAAACAACGCTCAATTGACTGCGCTATCCAAAATTGGCGAGCTGAACTATCTCAGTCTTCTAAAGCTACCCATTATCACCACTTTAAATCTCTATTGAATTTTGAAAGATATCTAAGTTTAGTTATACCTTTAAAACATAAAATTGCTTTTTCTAGGTTGAGATGTTCTGCACATAATTTATATGTTGAAACAGGAAGACATTCCAATACCCTATATCGTGAGAGAAAATGTATGTTGTGTATGTCAGGAGAAGTAGCAGACGAATACCATGTAATCATGAAATGTTCGTATTATGAAGATTTACGAAATCATTTTTTGCATGTTAATATGAATATGAATGTTTGAATACATTCTATAATTTAATGAAAACAACCGATGCATATAAACTGTCACTACTAGGCAAATATGTATGAAATACTGAATAAAAGACGTCTGTTTTTTTAAACTATCAATAATATACCATAAGGTAACGATATGCGAACACAAGACGTATTCTCATGTATATAATGTACGTTGAACTGTATATTTTCAATATCAATATACATGTATGTACCTATGTTATGCATTTATGTCACACTGTTACTTTAAAATGTTCACTACAATATATTTGTTATATTTGTATTATGGGCTGGAGGCCTAAATTACTGAATACAATGATGTCATTGGCATTGTCATTGCTATTTAAGCACACATTTAATAAAATATTTCATATGCGGTTTGTCGCGGTGGGCGAGACACCCTCAGACCGAGGTCTTGTTTATGTTATCGCTTCTATTTACAGTACATTTTCATCAAAGAAAGATTCATTTAGACCCATTTTGGAGGCAAGCCCCGTTAAACATATTATTCTTTAGTATGTTGTTATTAAATAAATAGCATTCCAAGTAAAGATCGAGTAGCAATCAACAGGACACGCTACAAGCCTAATTTGTCACAACGCAGTGCAACAGGCTGTGTTTTGCTCGATTTCAGTGCTACCTTTAATGCACTTACGGACTGCGTATGCACGGCTTATTCATCACATACAAGTTATCACGCATAGTCAGCACCACACGTTAATGACTTGAAGCTGATTAAGTTTCAACTGCAAAATATTTGCAGCCCTAAATTAGCTTAGTTTCTGTTTCAGGGTTAAACAACACGTCAGTTAAATGCAATTCTTGCTTCCATTGCAATTTGATATAATGATTTTGATAAAAAATACTGCCATTATTGTAAAAAAAATCATTCCAACACGTTCCCCCATTAATGTTCATTTCGTCTTTTTTATCATGATCGTTCAACGTCATCTTCATGACACCGCATATGCAAATGTGGAAACGTGGCTCCATCTTAAATGGAGTGTCTACAATATAATTTGCAGCAACTCTGCAGTTCTGCAGGTTAGAAGGTTCTAGGCCCATTTTCCATATTTTATCTAGATGTAAATGGAGGATGAGCCTGGCATGTTCATCCCTGTCTTATGTTGGTGTGCCGTTAAACCCCAATTCAGTTCAGTTCACCTCGGCGGTAATGCAGCGGTAGTGGCTGAGCGGGAGGTCGTGGGTTCGATGTCTCGCTGTGTTACACCAATTATTTAATTAAAACTTATATACTTAGGGTAGTGCCAGGGCTATAAGTATAATGTGACTGGGTGTGGGTAACATGACATTTTGGAACTGAAGTGATTGTGGTATGTCTATCAAGTGTCAGTCACTGTTCTTGATGTTTATTACGAAGAATGTATCTCTATCTGCATAATAGTCCAGGGCAAAGAGGTTGATCGGTATGAAATGACAAATTCGAATAACTATTTTTTAAATCATTGATTCCTAAATATATTACTTTAACGAGATAGCATTGCGTGATGCACAGCTTTGGGCCAAACATGTCAAAATTAAACAAAAAGTGCTGAAAACTGGATTATTTTTTTTTACAAATCGGTGGATTCATTTCAATATTTAACTTGTAAGAAAAGATTCCTAAAATACGTATGTTTACGTAGATTTCGTAGTTATATTTTTCAATAATTTGGGCACAAAATTATTTTGTTTTGTTTTGCCGTTTGAAGGTATTTGTTCTGGACACCAGCATTTCTAACATTCTAATAAGTGATTATGAACTCACTCTGAGGTGAGATAATAACGGCAAACAGCCCCGGGTTTAAGGCAGAATCCATTTGTTCCTCCGGCAGTCTGGGTTTATATTCAGTTTACTACTTGGTCTACTGGTGTTCTTCCAATATAATTGTTTGGTCATGTTTGCACTTACCATGTAACTGAGAACAGTTGGTTGTTCAGTAGCTAGACTGATCATAGTGTTAGTACGTAAAACGTAAAAAAAACAACGGTATTCGTTACCATTAGCTGGTGTTATTAGTGTATTGTACGATAGCTCTAATGATTTTCCTTTCTTCTTGCTTAGGATATAATTTTCATGAACCTGAATGCCTGAGCCTAAACCGAGCTATAACTGCCGGTATATTTCATTCTTGCTATAAACGAAAGATTCGGCAATTATACCATGGTCCACCCAATTTTATTTTGTAGAGGGCGTTCTGTTGCGAGTTAAATATGTAAAACACGACTACCCATTACCAAAACAGCACTCCTCGACATTGGATTTGCTCAATAATACACAAAGGCGGTTGTCTGCAATAATCAAAACATGGGTCATGCTCATGCCGCGTGATAGTGCTATTTCTTGATTGAATCGAGCTGTTATTTTTTTTACTGAGAAATATAACGCCCTAAAACTAGAATTTTTAGGATTATAACTGCCTTTTTCTCAAAAACAAATATGGAGACGTGTGATTTTTATTTCATTATCTTCAAGTACACAATCTTTGCTAACAATACAGAAGTTTTGAAAAACAGTTGTTCATAGAAAATACGACTCTAAGCCAGTCCGTATTATTCGCCTATACAGACCCCCGTAGACCGCTGTTTAGCCTTTGTAGAAGCTCTTGCAGACATAACAACTCATCGACACTATTCCTTACGCACAATATGTCTTTATCCGTGCAATAAATAATGTCCAAGTACCTTTCAGACGATCACAAGTATTTAACAAGTATTTCTGCGGCTTTGCTATCAACTTCCGGCATTCTCAATGCAAATGGCGTCGTGGGATACTGAGATTTTTGAAAACGTGTACTTTTGATCGTCGGAAAGGTACTTGAACATTATTTATTGCATGGATAAAGACATATTGTGCGTAAGGAATAGTGTCGATGAGTTGTTATGTCCGCGGGAGCTTCTACAAAGGCTAAACGGCGGTCTACGGGGGTCTGTATAGGCGAATAATACGGACTGGCTTAGAGTCGATTTTTAAAAACAGGTACGTTTTCTGTGTTTTTCGAGCACCAAAGCTTTTCTTATGTGGTGTGGACATATGAAAATGTATGTTATTGGAAAGATAATTTATTCCTGAGTTGATTGCAGCATATGACAGCTCTGTGGGACTTCAAAAACTAACACTGCAGCTGTTGTTTAGAGATGCATGCCTATATTTTGGGATTTCCTCGATGCTGACCTTCAGTATTTAATAGAATATACCTTTTTTTTTTTTTTTTTTTTTTTTTAAACCGGTACCTGTGCCCCACCCCCTCCTCCTCGAAATGTCTCTTTTTTCCCCACCAAAATCTGCCGTTTTTTCCGAGGATCTGCAAGGCAATAAAGATAATATTCCCCTTTATGACACTCCCCCCTTCCCCCCCCCCCCCCCCACCCCCTTCGTAATGCGATTTGATTTTTTTACTAAATTAACTTTTGCCTTATGTTTGTTGTACTGAAAATATAGGAAATTCGTCAAAAATGGCATATGGGTTATTCAGAAACCAAGCTGGTGACCTATTATTTATAAAACCGAAATATGCTTAGAATAGACAGTTCTAGCTATGTACCAAATCTTTAAAAAGGTTGTTCGAAGGAAAAACTATGAAGAAACTTTAGGAAATGTCCTTAAACAAAACATCTCAATATGTTCCTCCAAAACTAAAATCTATGATCAAATATAAAAGTAGGATATTAAATAAATATTAACGACTGCTCCCGAGCTTGAAACTAGATGCACGTTTAATTCCCTTTCAGATTCATTTTTACGTTTCCATGTCATTTAATATACTCTAAAAAATACGTATGTGTCTTTTACGTTTTCATTTCATTTAATATATTATTATTAATATAATACCTATTTGGTTTTCAAGGTTTCATTTAATTTAATATATTAGTATTACTATAATACCTATGTGGTTTTCAAGGTTTCATTTCATTTAATATATTAGTATTACTATAATACCTATGTGTTTTTTAAGGTTTCATTTTAATTAATATGTGGTATTGAAATTAACTAAATACAACGGTTCATGTAATTTTTATTTAATCCGCTAGTTTCGACCATAAGTCTTCATCAGGATAAAAAACTCTAAGAATAAGCTTACTACTCACGTATTACTATGTCAGTCGCTGATTTACATACTATTTTTAAACAGTCTGGAAAACACTCGATGCTTTCTTGTCTCACCTCTATCCATATATTCACTTGAGCTGATTGACGAGGAAGCAGACACAATTTTCATTTGAACAGATCCTTCGTATAGCACTGCTTTCATAATTCAAAGCTATACGCAGCATGTTCTCCGACCCCATATTGACCAAGAGTCTGATAATGTCAGACATTTTCTAAATAAGGGTATTGATTTTATTGACATACCAAGTCTTTTTCGAGATAATCGTGTTGTTGATTCTATTCCTAAATTGTAAATAGTTAAAAAAAACTCCGAATATCCTACAATTTGTTAAAGTACAAAAAACCATTTAGAAATATGATTTTCAACTACAACAATATAGTGCCTGACCTTGATATAGTAAATAACACTCCTAAGGAATACGAGTGTAGTACATCTAAATTTTGCTATGCTCCGGCCGGTCATGTCATTAGTGGTAATTTTGATATTATAGATAAATGTATTTGGCATTTGATTTCTAAAGGTCCGAAGTATAGATTGCCTTCCGTGACTGATTTTAATGCATGTCGTGGTCAGATCGCCCAATCCATTGAGGATTTTAGTATTAAATGGTGTCGTAGAGAACATGCTGACTCTAACTCCCTTTCTACTTGGAAAATACTATTTTTAACATCAGAGATACCCGTATTAACTTCTATACGGCTAACCTCTCCCTACTTACCCCTAGACCTAGGTTTACATTTCGTAAAATCGGGAATCCAGGAATTTCATAATAAAACTCAGTATAAAAGTTAAACAGGAAATGCTTTTATAGTTCCTGCTGATAAAGCAGTTAATAATATATTTATTGTTTGACGCCTCCATTACGTCAATGTTTTATCTCAGGAACTAGGGAGTACTAATTCGTTTACTCCAATGCAATCTACTTAAGATTATGTTGTTTCGACGCATATCATTCAGTGCAAGATTTTCAAGACTGGAATAGACGAAAAGCAAAACAGACTTCCAACGATATACTGGATTACCAAATTACACAAACATAAACCCCGTTTTATTTCCAATTCTAGTTCTTGCACCACTACAAATATCTCCAAACTTTTAACATCTTGTCTTACTGCCGTGAAAGATCACGCTAAACCATATTATTCTAAATCTTATGAAAACTCTGGGATTAGTCTATTTATGTCTATACACAATTCAGGCGACATTCTTGATAATTTTTTCAATGAACGTCAAGCATCATCTATAAGTACTTATGCTTTTTCTACATTATATACAACTTTACCACACAACCTTATAAAAGACACGCCTATTGCTTTCATTCAAAAACTTTTTGCTAGGGAAAATACTACATTTTTGGCCTGTAACAATATTAAAGCGTTTTTTACTACAATTACACTATGTGGACTTGCCAAGAAGTTTGTGAATCACTTATTTTTCTCTTAGATAATATTTTCGTCAGGTATGGAACTACCGTTTTTAAAGAAATTGTTGGTATCCCTTTGGGTACGAACTATGCACCCATTGTCGCAGATTTGTTTTTATATTGCTATGAAAGAGATTTCATGTTGTCTTTCACCAAATACCCAGGCAGATGTTATTGAAACCTTTAATGACACCTCTCGGTATCTGGATGACATACTGAACATTGACAATAAATACTAATAAAGGTGATCCTTTGGGAGCAACAAACACAGTTAAGAGAATAAAGCAGCAGATTCGGTTTTATTGAGTCTGTTCATGAGAAGTAATGAAAGAAGCAACATCTCTCACGCCCCCTAGCACCGGCTTAAGCGATATTCTACTTCAAAGCCACCTATATTGGGCTCGCTGGTCCCAAAGGACCAGTAAAAATAACACTACTGATTCGTAGCACGGGGAGACTTTTTACAGCCGCCACACTGCACTAAACGAACGCTAGTGTGAATGTTAATAAATACTAATAAAGGTGATCCTTTGGGAGCAACAAACACAATTAAGAGAATAAAGCAGCAGACTCGATTTTTTGAGTCTGTTCATGAGAAGTAATGAAAGAACCCTTTCTTTTCTACTATGGTTAATGATATATATCATAAAGAACTTCAACTTAACAAAGCTAACATTTTCCATTCTAACGCTTCTTTTCTCGAGTTACATCTCTCTATTGATAATGGTGAAATAATTAGCAAAATCTATGACTAGAGAGATGATTTTAATTTTGATATTGTTAATTATTCCCATTTAGATGGGAATGTTCCCCGAGCAACTTATTATGGGGTCTATGTGTCTCAACTTATTCGTTTTTCTAGAGCTTGTACTCGAGTTGAGGACTAATATTCGTAAGTTGTGTATAACTAAAAAGCTAATCCATCAGGGCTACCGTTACCTTAAACTTCGTAAAACCTTTGCACAATTTCGACTTTTATACTTATTTTTACTGAAATACGTATGAGCCGAAACACGCGAAAACGACCCTTCAGACAAAATGTTGACATTTTATATTTTATTATGTTTATGAAAAACGTTGGGTTTCTCTTTAAATTTGTCCATCTTTCAAAATATTCTTTATCCGTGCATAATTAATTTAATCCTAGTAACTCCAGCAATTCACATAAATATTAAAAGAAAACTTGTAAATAATATAACTAAAAAATCCTTTCTTTTTTCAGTCACCATATGGTAACCCATTTATTCTCCCTGTCATAGATGTGAGGGATCAGGGTAGCCAACCCATCACACTGTACAAAAATAACATATATATAACGAAAAGTAAATTTGCAGTTAAAGGGACACATGGCAATCTTGAACTTTACATCAAGCGTTAAAATTGGCACCTTGATTCATTTGAATTAAATTTTTTTTTAGATTAAAACAACAACAAATGGAATGCCGCAAGTTTCAAACAAATCAAAATTGCTGTATTGTCATTATATGCAACAGGGTGGCTATGGTATCATGTCATGTATCTATGGAATGATATTACAGTGTAGCAACACTATAAAGTTGAGCATTGAGCTCACTGCTACAAGTAGACACTGTCTAAATAGGAATGAAAACTTGAAATATGATATTGAAAACAACATACATATTTATTTTATTGGTAAATTACTTTACACAATGCCGATGATCGATTTGGCAATAATCGTATAATATTATTATTAAACAGATTTAATAAATTATAATTTATATGTCAAATGCGAGGCTGTCAATTTCATCCAACGACTTAAGTTAATGAATTCTGTATTAAATAAACATGAATGTGACATTCACTCCAAACTCTAAAGAAAGAATACAAGAAAAAATTATTGTAGTTGCCTACATGTATATATGAACTTGTACTCATTCATACACACAAAACAAAGGAACTACCTCATTGATTTCCGTAATCCGCTATTTTAAACTCTGAAAATCTATGAGGTGATTCCAATGCACACCAAGCTTACGGAAAAGAACACACGATGATACGGCCTTCATCTGCATATTTTTTACACTAGTGTAATAATGATAAATACATGTATGGCTTTATAATCGCAAGTTATATGATAAACTAGATTAATTTAACATTTTTAATACCGGTAGTTTTTAGCTCGACTGATCAGAGATCAGCAGAGCTTATGCTGTGGTGCGGCGTCCGGCGTCCGTCTGTCCGTAAAGTTTTATTTGTAGCGACTACTCCTCTGAAACTACTGGATGGATATTCATGAAACTTTACGGAAATGTTGCCCATGAAGTGTAGTTGGTCCTAGCAAAAATTCATGTTGATGTGAAATCCAAGATGGCCGCCAAAGCTAAAAATAGATTTTTAAAATACAAGTTTGTAGCGACTACTTCTTGAATATTGATATGGGACTTTTTCTAAAATGATCAGCATGTTCTTGTCAAAAATCGTTTTGATTGCACGTTAAACATGGCTGCTAGCGGCCATCTTTGTTTACATAGAGTTATATAGTAAAACATTGTAGCGACTACTCCTCTGAAACTACTTGGCGGATTTTCATGAAACTTTACAGGAATGTTGGTCTTGATGTCTAGTTGATCCTAGAACAATTTCAAAATGGCCGCCACGGCTAAAAATAGATTTAAAATAAATAAGTTTGTAGCGACTACTTCTTGAAAACTGTAAGTGATATGGATATGGGACGTTTTCTAAAATGATCAGCATAACATGATGTTGATCCTTGTCAAAAATTATTTTGAATCAAAATTAAACCTGTGCACCAGTGGCCTTCTTTGTTTACATAGAGTTTGTATAGTAAAAATTGTAGTTACTACTCCTCTGAAACTACTAGACGGATTTTCATGAAACTCCACAGGAATGTTGCTCTTGATGTCTAGTTGATCCTAGTACAATTTCAGGTCGGCCGGAAATTCAAGATGGCCACCACGGCTAAACATAGATTTTTAAAAACAAGTTTGTAGCGACTACTTCTTGAAAGCTGTAACTGATATTGATATGGGACTTTATCTGAAATGATCAGCATGAAACAAGATGTTGATCCTTGTCGAAAACTATTTTGATTCAACATTAAACATGGCTGCCAGTGGCCATCTTTGTTTACCTAGAGTTATATAGTAAAAAGTTCAACTTGTAGCGACTACTCCTCTGAAACTACTTGACAGTTTTTATGAAACTTCACAGGAATGCTGACCTAGCTATCAAAATCTATCAGTAGAGCTTCAAGGTCATTGACCTCTTGTTTTATAGAGTATTATAGACTTAAATTTTGCCCTCGACTCCATAATAAATTGATATTGTCATCATCAGCACTTTTATTGATGTCGGCCAATCACGGTAACATAACGTTACGTCTGCTTCACATGCACCTGTTATTCATACCAGTTTAATACAAATATATATGTGATTATATTTAAATGACCATCATCTTCTCCACATATAGTATGCAATTAAAAACTGTTTAAAATGCATTGGTGGGGTGGTAAAAATAACCCATATGATTGAAAATATTTCTTGAATTGTTTATAATTATATATCGTGTTGATGTTGAAACAATAGTACTTTTGCATAAGTACACATAACTATTGCATGTACCTGCTGTCAACCTTGTATATGTCTTGCATCCTCATGGGTCTTATGACCTTTTGAAATTTTGCTGAATAAAAGATATATATAATTACTGAAATCCAAATGTTTGTCTTAATCAATGTACGTCTTGTAAAACCTCTTCTCCAATAGAGGTGGTTTGAAATAGAGATTAAAAATAGACGTAAGCTGTCCACCATTTTCCTTATGAATTCGTCATTGTGTGGTATTTTAATGTGCACCATGTCAGTGATCGTGTAAACAACTAGCGCACATTCTTCTGCTCCTGTGCAAAGAAGCTGGCCCTGAATCTGGAAATAGTAGTCGTTTGTTTCATCTAAAACGAGCTCCGAATTTGCGTTCTCTTTCAAATACGATACGGTTTCAACACCGATTGTTTTATCCTTAGCTGTAAAAGGGCACTTTACTTCAGCAATACGCAAACTGTCTATGATGACGAAACATTGAGAATTCTCAATAGTGCAGTATGTCTTGGCGCCATGTTAGTGCCCAGGAATGTAGGGTTCAAGCCTGCTGATTTCCCTTTTTCTTCCCTTTTTTTTAAAATTGTCATTGGTTTATATTATTCCTTTACATTTTTCACTTTCATAACGCAATCTTATAATTACACATGGTAACAGTGAACAGTTTATATGTGTTGTAATGTACACTTTAACGCACACGTGAACAATTGTATTTCTGTGGTGATGTGTACTTCTAGCACGTCGTATTACAAGGTAATTGTATCTCGGCAGCTATTTTACCTTGTTTTATGTTGATATCGTAATTAAAAATGATTTTATTTCAATTTGAAAATTAAAGATTGTATTAACCATTAATTTCAACGATGACGTCGGCGTCTTGGACGACGTCGTTGATTAAATAACAACACAACACTTAAACAATTACCATTTTCTATAGCATCAACTATTTATATTAAGAAAACATATTCCCTACGATATAATAATAAGGTAAAACACGGACCGACGTCATAAATTGTTACTTTTTGACGTCGTTTAAACGTCCGAAGCGTTTTCATGTGTTGCGGCTCATATTAATAAAACGGTTCAAACTTTCACGTTTCATGTTTAATATAAAAGTAAACGTTACTTCCCACATGATTAACGCACTGGTCTAGCGATAATTTATGCGATTTTTGTGTATCAAGGTAAATTAAAATGCAACTACAACAGTATCCTAATACCTGCCGGCGACCGGTAATACGAAACCTACTGAAAGATGAAATCAAAATGGCGGACAGTAAAACACCTGATTCAACAATTTTTTCTATGCATTTTATTGTATCCTGTTTTATCAGGGTGTACATACTGGTTTTGTTTATTTCTTTTCAATATTTGATCACCCGCGAAAACAGATGACACAATTACACAATTACAAATTCGTCCATTCGACGATTTTTGTTTTGAAAACTCAAATTACGCTTGCAATATTTATTATTCATACAGTTTAAGAAGTATGCCAGAATACTTAAATAGAAAAACGTCCGACGTAGTCGTGGAACATTTTACATTGACATACAAAATAAGTTTCGATTACTATAATTATCTATCAATCACTCGGACATGGTGACTAATTCGTTACACCGATTTCCCGCAATATGGGAATATTCCAACCTGTTTGATTTTAATTATTGATACTGTTATGATACATTCGGCTGAGGTTATGAAATCAAACAGGTTGGCATATTCCCATACACCCTGCTGGATATCGGTGTAACTAATATTATTTTCCCGGACTATTTTGTATAAACTGCTGCTTTGTTATATGCCGTTAGAACACACCTTCTCACTCCTTGAGTGATTTTTAGCATGGTAAACTTGTTCACCAAGCTTTAGTAACCATGTTTTTTCACGAATCCTAACTACAGCCTCACTGATGAATCGACGCATTGCCTGAAAAAGAAGACCCATATTTTAACAGGTGTTTCTTCTTTTCTAATGCGGATACAAATAAGGTAATGCCATTTAGAAATTTCAAATAATTTCCTGGATACATTGTTTAAGTTATATATTGTTCATGTAGCTATTTCATCTATTGTTCCATCGTTTTGCTGTGCGTTCTATAAATAGATCAATCATCATCACGTGATCATCACGTGACCTTGCATAAAATGTATTCATGCGCTATATTGTTCTCCTAGGATAGTGTACTGAGATTTGTAACCAGTTAATTTTATAATTAATTTCTCTTGCAAGACCATCAAACGCATATCTTCCATCTTTCTTGGATTTATATATTGAAGAAATATACATGGCCTTTATAGTCTTCATATAATATTTAATAGGTTTGGTCAGTAATGGTTATCGCCAAGGATTTGTCCATTTTATGGACAAATCCATCCTTGTTATCGCATAAGCTACTACCCTTTGTAAAAAGTTGTTGCTGCCCATTCTCCGGAATAAGATTTTTAGCTTATTTTGTAGTACGCTGTGTAATATTCTTAAGTTTTTACCTCCCTTGCTATGAAGATAAAATGACTGATTCGGTAGTAAAATAATCCTGAATACTTGTGCCAATCGTGTCGGCGAGACCGAGTGCAAATCTGGGTATATATGATGTCATTTGATCCGGAATAACTATTTTTAGACTTCGGGTATATTCGGACACTGCGGTTTTAGAATAAGTCCTGTTATATATAGTAAAGGATTGTTAGCTCAGTCGGGAGAGCGGCAGTCCCAGACATTTATAAAGCGACCGGGATGGGTTCGAATCTGAGCAGGACACAATTTGTTTTATTCTAATTATATTTTTTTTTATTGTGAAAAAGTTTGTTTAATTCATGCCCAATGGTCTTAAAAGGGGTACATCAGGATTTTTCTAGAAACATCTTAAATTATAAAATTGTTCCGGTTCACGATATAAAACACTATCAATCAAAATGTGAAGCTAGAACCATTTTGTTAATGTCTAAATTTTCAGAACACCATTAAAATCAAATGAGCAAAAATATGTATAAGTTATGTTGTATAATTTTGTTATGTTTTGTATATGTGTAGTCTGTATGTCTCTACTACAATTTGTGTGTAAAACATATGTTCTTTTAGTTGAAGGTCACACTTTTTGGATCAAGGAAACGTCAGGGAGAATTTGTCACTTTACAGTGACATTCCATGTTTAAATTTGTATATTAATCTTTCTGCAGCGTGGGATATGGCTGTCTTTCAGACTACACTCGTGTTTATTTGATTTAATCATACTTGCATAGTAGGTCGATATAAATGCAAGGTTGTTTCCTATTTTAATTCAGCTATGTTGGTCAAAGGATCTATGAATTACCTCCCCTTGAATTGGCAAAAATTGGCTGTCTTGACCTTTTTGACGCTATATTCATTTCTAATGACTCAAACGTTGACAGGTGATGACAGGTGATGTTTTTTGATACACTTTAACACCTGTGAAGATATGGTTTAGATATGATGAAGCGTTTCGAAGATTAATTTTCATTATTACCAATCATTCCTTTTGTTCCCTTTTTTATTCCTGTATATACCTTACCTTATCTTGTTTTAATCGCCTTACTCCCAGATACATTAAACAATTTATTGATGTATTGTTACATGCAATGATGTATTATTATTATGAAGAGTTGACACATTTTTAGTCCATCCATGTCATGCGTGATTGGAAAAAAACACTTCCATTACACGAATGCACAAATCATAGTTCACCATACTCTCAGTATCTTCGGTACTTTGATTTTCGATTGCTGCGGTACTTTTCCATAATTAAGAATAACAATGGGCGGACGAGTGCCGTCTTTGTCAAATAAAACACTCTATTTCCTCTTCAGCATCATTTGCATTTGTGAACAACATGCCTCATGTTGTTAGCAAACCCGGTAATAAGTTTTGCTGAAACGAATCTCGTTGAGTTTATAATTGAGTACATTTTCTGTTAAATACGTCTAATTTTTATTTCAAAATTAATGTATAATAGCATTAAATATCACGATTTGCTTTTAATTTATGTCTGTTTTGTCTAACTTACCGATTTGATTTTTTTTTAATTCAGCATTAATGGCAGAGCATATTATCACCATAAAAAAAGTCAGATACAACAAAAAATTATTGAAAAAGAATAAATGGTATTTTTTTTGTTTAATTAAACATTAATAGAATAAACCCGTTAGACAATATCAGTTACATACACGAACACAATTTGCATAGCAACTAATGTTGCAACGTCCACACACACTCTAGCTTACAATTATAAAATTATAAATCATCAGCATTGGTGTTATTTTTTAGGATTGTTCCAATATATTGTTTTTGTATTAAATTCATTTGACTCATGCATCCAAATATAAAACTCAACATTCATGGTACAGCATCATGAAAGGATTAATTAAAATGTAACTTGGAACCCCAAAGCCGATGCTTTAATTTTCACGCATACACCCAACACGTGAATCCCAACTTCGGATTTAATCCATAAGATGCATGAAACGTTGAAATAGAGTTACCACAATGTCCAAAAACATTTTCGGGACACACACACACGCACGGATGCACAAACGAAGTTTATATTCGGTCGACGATACTTTATTCACAAACGATTTTGACAACTGTAATGTAATCGACAGGAATGATTGTATTGTTGAAATAAATGATATAATTTATATAAGACCGATGCAACTATTCCCTACCAGACAATAGCATTGTATAAACTGACCGTTCCAGTGCGGTACTGAATTTATGTTTGTAATGTGATATAATTTATATAAGAACGATGCAACTATTCCCTACCAGACAAGACCATTGTATAAACTGACCGTTCAATGCGGTACCCAATTTATGTTTGTGATGTGATATTATTTATATAAGAACGATGCAACTATTCCCTACCAGACAAGAACATTGTATAAACTGACCGTTCCAATGCGGTATGTTTGTGTTGTCGCATACTTTCTTGTGTATGTTTATCATTGTTATTGTTGCTTATTTGTATTGCGTGTTTTTGTTGGCTAACTAGTCATTTGGGATCATCAAGCGCAATCATTTTGGCATTAACTCTAGATATAAAAGTCGAACAGGATATGTAGCATTCAAGTACCACAGGCAACCACAAACACGCAAAGAAACAAACAACAATTACAAATATAGATATAAAATTCGAACAGGAAAATCAGCATTCAAGGACGACAGTCAACCACAAACACACACAGAAACAAAGAACAAATTTAAAGATGAATAAAAGGCCAAAAAATACACTACAAACACAAAGGCTTGACAATAGGGCTACCGCCTTGGAACGGTCAGTGGCAAAATAGGCCGCTGGGGGTTTAAATCAGGTTGTAGGGTGCACCATACCCCACACTTACCGTACTTTTAACCCAATAATACGGGACGGTGTAAATAAAGAAATCCCAGCCATGAACTATTCTCTAACCAACAAGGCAGCATTAGTAGGCAATATAAGTAAACACAAAGATGCTGGTGTATATATAAATGCAAAAAACACCATAGCCTAGAAAGCCACAAAGAAGGTACTCAGTGACTTGACAGAAGCCAGAGCAACAACAGAATAAACCATTGAGGGCACGACAAGATAAGGCTGTAGTTTTTGCATAAAGATGAGCTGAAATGTTATTATAATTAAATGTTCTTTACTTTAATACAATTTTAGCAGAATTGTGACCAATGAATAAATGATTAGACTTCAAAAATGTCTTATTTAGCTATTTCATGGACTTGTTCAACATTTTGGACAGATTGACATGATGGTGGCATTACACATTATTTTTTAAAATTTTAACAGTTACGGTGACCTACCATTATTTTTGCATTTTCTGTCTATATATATAACAGACTTACTGTACAAAAAGTTTAAAGAAAATCTCTTATGCAGAAACAACTATAGGAAACGTCTTTAAATCAATTAACTCACTGGATATTTTTAATAGAACAGAAGTACAAAGGTACAACTTATTTATAAAAGACAAAATATATTTAAATCATCTAGAATTAAATTTTCTTTAACATGTGAACATATAAGACCTTCAACTTGTAGTGGTTGTAATAAACAAAATACATTACCACTTCTTAATATTTTCGATAGAGGAAGATAACACGGTACAATAATTTCACTCTCATTAGCATATATGTATTTAACGTTATTTCATTGGATACAATCAAACACGTGACGACGTTTTCAAAAGGTTTACATGCATGAACTTTTCTTCGAGGAATACTTTTATTTCCCGATAGTCATAGAAGTTATTTTATTATATCTTAAGCGTTTTTCAATCTTAAAATATAATGTTTGAATCTAAATAAAAGAAGGCATGAAAGGTACGAATTATAAGGATTAGTTGTTTTTATATGGAGTTTATCCTTGTGTAAACTTTGCAGAATTCCGCACAAAATTTGGATCGAGTCCTTCGGGCTTGATTTAAAATAAAACATTAATATCTGCATTAATATTTTCCTCACTTTCAATGTGTTTATCATTTGAAATATGCGTACATTTTCCTGCTGATTGGAAGATAGTTATTATCCTATTAAATATTCGATCCGCCTTTCTCTAGATACGCATGTAGCTTTAAAAACAAGTATTTCGACCGTCTTAGTTGTATTCATGCGTTTCTAATTTGTCAAGTGCTTGCAAACGCTAATGATTTTTTTATTGGTTTTAAACAAAAACATATATACACGTTTATAGCGACACAACGATATTGACAACAAAATACTGAAAAAAAGTTTTCACAAAAAATTTAAATCTATATTGTGATTCAATAACAATTTTGACGAAAACAATTTCAGTTATACAGTACTTTTTATCCACTTTATATAATTGTATGACAAAGCTTTAACTGACGTGAAAGATCTTATATGCTGTGGGGTTTCGTTCCAAATTACTGACCCAGAGTAAGATATACTTCCTTTAAAAAGCTCCTTATTTGGCTTAAAATCGTAAAGTTAATATCACAATGAGATCGTAAATTGTGGGACCTTATGTTATGTAACTCAAACATATCCATTATATAAGAAGGAACAAGCTGCTTAGACACTTTAAACATAAATTTAGCTTTATTAAGAACAATTATTTGGTCAATTATCATTGCATTTATAGTGTTCTTTCGTTGTAATTTAAGACGACAAGCTCTTCTTTGTATTTTTAAAATACTATTAATGTTTCCCTTCGTTGTATTTCCACATATAATATTGCAAAAACTAAAAGTGGCCGGATATAAGCCTTATAGTAAATAATTATATAGTTATTATGTGGAATGTATTGCTTTATTCTAGATAATAGCCACAGAAATTCCTTCGAATGTGTATTATGTGTTCAGGTTTACGCTTGATACTTTACTTTCCGAGGTTAATTATATTACACCTTTTAAAGGGTCATAACTCTTCCAAAATCATTCAACCGGATCGCGGTGACGAATGTACAACTAGGCAAGGTGCATAGCATGCCTGCATAGTTTCACCGAAATCCGGCGAAATTAAGGCTCTTTCCTCAAACTACAGCAGAAGGCAAAATACACCATTTTTTAAACTAAAACAAGGGTCATAACCCCAGTTTTACTGATCCGATTTTTTCTTTTTTCGAAATTCTCCAAGCTTTCACTGAAAGTAGCAATCTGGTAAAGCTTGATAAAGATTGGATGAAAAATGAAAGCCCTATCGTGTTAATAACGCCAAATTATAGCATATTTCAGAAAATCAAGGGCCATGACTCTGGAGTAAATGGACTAATCTGGCAGGTTTTCGAACTCCGCTGTTACTGATCCGATTTGGTTGGTTTTCAAACTTATCCGAGCTTTCATTGATATTAGCAATCTGGTAAAGTTCGGTAAAGATTAGATGAAAACCCTATCGCCGTAACGATGCAAAATATAGCATTTTTAACTAAATCAAGGGTCATAACTCCGTTGTTACTGTTCGATCTGGCTGGTTGTCAAACTTGCTCGAGCTTTCATTGATATTAACAATCTGTTAAAGTTTGGTAAAGATCGGATGAAAAATGAAGTCCCTATCGTCTTAACGAAGTAAAAGTTAGCGGACGGACGGACGGACGACGGACAACTCGCCATCCCATAAGCTCTGCTTTGCTCATTACAATTTCTTGATGTACATAAAATGACTAGATCTTAGCAAATATACAACCTTATAACAGTTTAATGTGACTGCCAACTTCATCTAATTAATTCACACATTGAAGCCATCACTTTCGCAAAGAAATTCGCATACAGACTTGCCAAACGTATTGTCATGGAAATACAAATATCCCATTTTGCCAGTAAAATTATTGCTAATAACCACTTTTTGCAGGAAGAAGATTATTGCATTTTGACATAATTCATTTCAATTATTTATAACTATGTTATTATCCAGAATAAAACCATGAAACTTTGATAGGGTATCGGTCGGATAAGACACTATTCACATGTTTTCTACAATAAGTAATATTTGACAAAATTTGCATTTAGTCCTTTTTTTGCCATTGGAAGATATATTGATTCCAGAATTTTTATCAACTTTGTCGCAACGGCGATACTACGTGCTGTTAAAAATGTGGAGAAGTTTTTAGTGGTGCAGTCACTCTAGTTAGCAATGGATATGGTTGTATATGTTTTTGTGTAATTATGGAATACAGTATATAGTTGAGAGTGTATGTTTGTCATCCTTCCATCCCAAACTTAAAATCGATGCACTGAGTTATATGCTAAACAACAGCAGTATCCTCATTCAAGTTACTTCCCAGTAACGCATATATAATGTATAATGCATATGTCAGACAATAATGTCATTAATAGGTGCTTAATAAGTAAACGTGTAAAACTACTAGTCCCGAAGAAAGTACAAATGGGGGATAAATTGACTCAAACTTTGACAGGTGATGACAGGTGACGTTTTTTGATATACTTTAACTCCTGTGAAGATATGCTTCAGATATGATGAAGCGTTTGGGAGATTAATTTTCATTATAACCAATCATTCCTTTTGGTCCCTTTTTTATTCCTGTATATACCTTACCTTAACTTGTTTTAATCGCCTTACTCCCAGATACATTAAACAATGTATTGATGTATTATTACATGCAATGATGTATTATTATTAAAAAGAGTTGACACATTTTCAGTCTATCCATGTCATGTGTGATTGGAATAAAACACCTTCCATTACATGGATGCACAAATCATTGTTCACCATGCTCTCAGTATCTTCGATACTTTGATTTTCGATTGCTGCGGTAATTTTCCATAATTAAGAATAACATGCCTGTTGGGCGGACGAGTGCCGTCTTTGACAAATGAAACACTGTATTTCCTCGTCAGCATCATTTGCATTTGTGAACAACATGCCTCATGTTGTTAGCAAACCCGGTAATACGTTTTGCTGAAACGAAACTCGTTGAGTTTATAATTGAGTACATTTTCTGTTAAATACGTCTAATTTTTATTTCAAAATTAATGTATAATAGCATTAAATATCACGATTTGCTTTTAATTTATGTCTGTTTTGTCTAACTTACCGATTTGATTTTTTTTAATTCGGCATTAATGGAAGAGCATATTATCACCATAAAAAAAGTCAGATACAACAAAAAATGATTGAAAAAGAATAAATGGTATTTTTTTTGTTTAATTAAACAGTAATAGAATAAACCCGTTAGACAATATCAGTTACATTCACGAACACAATTTGCATAGCAACTAATATTGCAACGTCCGCACACACTCTAGCTTACAATTATAAAATTATAAATCATCAGCATTGGTGTTATTTTTTAGGATTGTTCCAATATATTGTTTTTGTATTAAATTCATTTGACTCATGCATCCAAATATAAAAATCAACATTCATGGTACAGCATGATGAAAGGTTTAATTAAAATGTAACTTGGAACCCCAAAGCCGATGCTTTAATTTTCACGCATACACCCAACACGTGAATCCCAACTTCGGATTTAATCCATAAGATGCATGAAACGTTGAAATGATATTTAAGGAAGTGTTACCACAATGTCTAAAAACATTTTCGGGACACACACACACGCACGGATGCACAAACGAAGTTTATATTCGGTCGACGTGCTTTATTCACAAACGATTTTGACAACTTAATGTAAACTAAAGCAGAAGGCAAAATACACCATTTTTAAAACTAAAACAAGGGTCATAACCCCAGTGTTACTGATCCGATTTGTTTTTTCGAAATTCTCCAAGCTTTCACTAATAGTAGCAATATGGTAAAGCTTGATAAAGATTGGATGAAAAATGAAAGCCTTATCGTGTTACTAACGCCAAAATATAGCATATTTCAGAAAATCAAGGGCCATAATTCTGGAGTAAATGTACCAATCTGGCAGGTTTTCGAACTCCGCTGTTACTGATCCGATTTGGTTGGTTTTTCAAACTTATCCGAGCTTTCAATGATATTAACAATCTGGTAAAGTTTGGTAAAGATTAGATGAAAACCCTATCGCCGTAACGATGCAAAATATAGCATTTTTAACTAAATCAAGGGCCATAACTCCGTTGTTACTGGTTTGATCTGGCTGATTTTTAAACTTGCTCGAGCTTTTATTGATATTAACAATCTGTTTAAGTTTGGTAAAGATCGGATGATAAATGAAGTCCCTATCGTCTTAACGAGGTAAACGTTAGCGGACGGACGGACGGACGACGGACAACTCGCCATCCCATAAGCTCTGCTTTGCTCATTACAATTTCTCGATGTACATACAATGACTAGATCTTAGCAAATATCCAACCTTATAACAGTTTAATGTGACTGTCAACTTCATCTAATTAATTTACACATTGAAGCCATCACTTTCGCAAAGTAATTCGCATACAGACTTGCCAAACGTATTGTCATGGAAATACAAATATCCCATTTTCCCAGTAAAATTATTGCTAATAACCACTTTTTGCAGGAAGAAGATTATTGCATTTTGACATAATCTATTTGAATTATTTATAACAATGTTTTTATCCAGAATAAAACCTTGAAACTTTGATAATATTTGACAAAATTTGCATTTAGTCCATTTTTCTGTCATTGGAAGATATATTGATTCCAGAGTTTTTATCAACTTTGTCGCAACGGCGATACTACGTGCTGTTAAAAGTGTGGAGATGTTTTTAGTGGTGCAGTCACTCTAGTTAGCAATGTATATGGTTGTATATGTTTTTGTGTAAGTATGGAATACAGTATATAGTTGAGAGTGTATGTTTGTCATCCTTCCATCCCAATCTTAAAATCGGTGCACTGAGATATGCTAAACAACAGCAGTATCCTCATTTCAAGTTACTTCCCAGTAACGCATATGTAATTTGTAATGCATATGTCAGACAATAATGCCATTAATAGGTTCTTAATAAGTAAGCGTGTAAAACTACTAGTCCCGAAGAAAGTACACATGGGGGGAGGGGGGTGGGGGGGGGAGGGGGGGGGGGGGGGTGGGGGGCTAAATTGAAACGAGTATTAGTCATGATATTAAGTACCAACTTTGGCCAAGTTAAAACTTCGGTTTGGCAGTTTCTACAAAAGTATGTAAACAAGTCGAACAGGAAAAATAGCTTTCACAAGTGGCATTACAAACACAAACTCAATGAGAATAGGACTACCGCCATGAACCGTCAGTGGCAAAAAGGCCGCTGGGGTTTAAACAAGGTTCTGGAGTGCATCAAACCTCATTCTTACGCTATCGTCATCCCAATTAAACGAGACAGTGTAAATAAAGAAATCCCCGCCAAGTTATATTCTCTAACAAACAAAGACGCATTAATAGGCAAGATAGGTACAACATATAGATGGTCATGTATATATGAATATAAAAAACAAAGCATAGAAAGCCACAATGTAAGTACTCAATGACTTGGCAGAAGCCAGAGCAACACGAGAACAAGCCATTAAAGGTTACCCAATGACTTGGCAGAAGACAGAGCAATACGAGAACAAACCATTAAGAGTACGACAAAACAAGATTTAAGACAAACATAAAATACAACACCACTTAAAACACTCAACCGATTGGACGATATATCTCAGCAGGAGAAGCGTCGACATTAATAATGGTACAGTTACCACTGCTTTTATATATATATATACACTAGTCAAAATTGCTAACCGATCACTTGTTATTTTCTTATTTATTTGTCTCAGAAAAAAATAATATATGTGAAATTGGAAATAAATGTATTGAAAAATGTTCTATAAGTAATCACATCAGTAAAGCAAAGTATTTTATGAATTTCAAAGAAGTTTATTTTATCGAAATTCATAGATACCAGTAATTTCAAAATTTACAAAAATCAATATCGCGTATGACCGCCGTTTGCGCGTACAACAGCTAAACAGCGTTGTCGCATGGAATTTATGTAGTTATGTAGAAAACGCTGAGGTATGTTATTCCAAACATTGACTATGTCCCTTGTGAGGTCAGCAATATGTTGTTGCCTTGGTAACTGTCGCACACGACGGTCGATTTCGTCCCACACATGTTCGATTGGATTTAAATCCGGACTACATGGCGGCCACTCCATTGTTCGAATGTTGTTGCCCTGAAGTAGCTGACGGGTAGTTCTTGCAGTATGGCAAGGTGCATTGTCTTGCATGAATGTCATCCCACGGTTAGCGCGAATATGGGGAATAAGCGTTGGTCGAAGTATTTGTTGCTGGTATTGGTCTGCGTTCAGGTTTCCTCGAACAACCACCATATCAGTTTTAGTGTGCAAACTAATACCTCCCCAAACCATCACTGACCCTCCTCCAAAATGAGATCTTTCGTTGACGCAATTATCCGAATATCGTTCCCCAAGTCGTCGATAAATTCGCTCTCTACCGTCGGACTTCTGAAGATTAAATCTGGACTCATCTGTAAAGGCGACATTTGCCCAATCTGCTCTGGTGAACCTCAAATGCCTTCTGGCCCACTGAAGACAAATTCGCCGGTGTCTTCCAGTCAATACTAATCCCACAAAAGGTCTTCTCGCTCTCAATCCCATGATCCGTAGTCGATTTCGTACTGTTTGATCACTCAAGTTTCTATTATGGACGCCTATTAAACGTCTGGCAGTATCAGTCGCTGTTATTCTTCTATTACGAAGGTGTGTTACAAGGATGTAGCGATCTTGACGCTGCGTTGTCACACGTCTTTTTGGCCTTCGGTGAAGGTCATCAACACTTCCGGTGCGATTGTACTTGAGCCAAAGGTCGTGAATTGTTGAAAAACTTCTGTTGACTGTTCTGGCTACCTATACATATAAAACAGCTCATGCTTGCGACTTTTTCAGAAATAATGAACATGATTAGACAGAATCATGTACGAACGAACAAACGAAGAGACGGACGGACGGACGGACAGACAAGTAAACTTATGAATAAACTAACCTGCCGGAAGGATGAGGAATATTATAATACACAATACTGGACTTGAAAAGAGAAAATAAAACGTAGAAAATCGATTAAATAAATTAATAAAAATGAACAAATTACGCAATGTCCTTTACCTGCCGAATCGAAGTACCAGCAATAATCATACCGACGGCCCGTCCACGCTCTTCCGTTGTCATGCGACGCATTTTTTATTTAATTTTTAGTAAGTTTTTGTTTGGGATTGAAACGATAAACAATTCCGAGAACACAAACACATGTTCAAATCTTACCTCGTGCAGCACGGGAGAATAATGCGATTTCGCGCCAAAATAAGCCACGAGACCGGAAGTGCGGATTTTGAAGTTACAAAGTGTATTGATTGTTTTGTTTACTGCTCATATTTATTTGTATGAAATATCAACTCAAAATATACAATATTTGATATAATATTCCAAATAATAAAATGACCGGTTAGCAATTTTGACCAGTGTATATATATATATATATATTTATAACTGCAACACGTGTTCTATCTAAAACAGAAAATGTTTACAAAAAAGTTCAAACAAAGATAATAAATCAACAGGGATATCAAAAACAAGAAATCCGCGGATTTACATGTCTCGCCTAACCAGTGTGGGACTTAGAAAAAGGAGCTGTAAAATGTTTAAAAAACTGGGTTTACATTTTGCTGGGACTTAAAAATAGGAGCTGTAAAATGTTTAAAAAACTGAGTTTACATTTTGCTAATATATGTTTACGACCATTCGTATAAAAACAAAATGACCACAAAATAATGTCCAAAAAGATGCACTAGCCAAGACACATTGTTGTTTCTTTCTATGCGTGTTTTTGGTTGACTGTGGACCTTGAATGTTTCACTGCATGTTCGACTTTTATATCTACTTTTAAAGAAAATAAAGATTAGCACTCTTTTATTGAGAATTATTTTTGACTGCGCCAGCCGAACCCATCAGTAATTAAACTTTAACGTGTTTAAATATCGTTGTGTGCCCTGTTTCCTTAAATATTGTACTATTTGGCGACTTAAGCCTTTCATACGATGTGAATTCAAATATATTTAAATCGGTCCAGAAATACATATTGACTAGTAAACGGGTTTACGTTATATAGGGAGATGCAGGCAAGACGAACTTGTTTCATTGGAATCCCGTTCTTTTTTTCTTTTTTTTTAGGTTTTTCCTTACTATCTTTCTTTACTTTTCTTAATTCATACCCATATTAATTTCGTTATCTTCGTTTCTGAATTCTCTAATGTAAATCGATTAATTTATTATTCCTTAAATTGTTACTAAAAAAACGTTCTCTCCTTTTAGTATTAGCATTAATTCTATCGATTGATACAAGCATTGTTACCGCTATCTTATCTTACTTATCTTATCCTTCCATATCAGTAGGAACGCCACGTACCTACAACATATCAGTTCTGTTCGCATTTTAACTCCGCGAACATGGACTATTTCTTTGTATTTTACGGACTATTTTATGAATTTTCAATTAAAACAGACGCCATTTTTTTACACCTGAAATTGGGCGCGCTACGTCGGCGAGCACTACGGGTACCTATGGAGTCTTACAACACGCGTACAGTGTTTTATACCGTAGATTATGTAAAAACTAATACCTTACCGGACGAAATAACGTTCCATTATGTGTAAACACGATGCAGTGTTGGTGACTGACAGGTCACCGTGACATAACTTGACACGTGAAATTGACATGTTGTTGCAAGTTGGATTTGGGAGTATTGTCTGCTGCTGGAGGTCCATGATCAAGGTATTTGTTTTGTCATTAAAATGTGTTTGTTAATAAATAGTACACACCCCTTTTAGATCGTGCATATTTAGACATTGGCCTAATACAGTGCCTAAAAAAGTAGTGTATAGTGTATAATAGAAAGTTCATAATCACAATAAGTGTTTTTCGTGTACTCCGATCTTTCCAGTAACTGGATGTACTGTAAACTGTAGAACGTTTCGTGGAATAAAGCTATTGTTAGTAGAAATGCACATTCGTGAATACATAATCCGATACAACTACCATTGAAGCAATGTAATCTGCCATAGACATTTGACTGAAATCGGTCAGATTCATATTTATGTACAGAAGTTTTGAGGCAAGGAAGTGATTTTGAATTTACATTTATTTACATTCTGTTGCGAAAAAAACAACGCAATTTCGAGAAAGTACATTTCACTTAAAAGCCTTTAAGGCGGTGTAGCTACTACGCTTGCCTCCAGTGTGTCTCAAAAGAAATGACTGATCCATGGGCTGGAAATATGCTATGAAAGTGGAACAATGTTTTTAATGGATCTCCAGTTGGGCTACATTATATTTTACATGTAGAATGAATGATGAGAGATGTTTTTATTACATTAACCGTGTTATTGAGCACAAGTAGTATTCATGCTTTATTCAATTTAGTTATTTTATCTTTTCTTTTTTAAATATGTTACATTATGCATAACAAAGGATAAACTATGTCTGTTTGATCATTGACATTGGATTGATGTTGTTTTCAGAGAGGTCTCAAATGTGAATCGAGCCCTTGGGCAGCTCTGAGTGAATTGATACTGACGACTTCAGAATGTCAAGCCGTATTAAATGCCATTGGATCATATGGAGGTAAGAGCCTTTTTAAAAATTGTTTGCACTTGTGTAGTTCTTTAAATGGAGCTTGTGTTATGCTTGCACGGTGCTGTTGAAAGTTAGAGTAAAAAAAATTGTCAGTGATAGTGCAGCGTGATTGTCATATGAGCTCGTGTAAACTACATGTACTGGATACATGCGAAAACAAGTTGTGTTAAAGGGACACTAGGCAGTCTTTATTTGTTTAAAACTTCTGGAGTTCGGTTATTTTTTCTGCATAGTTTGCATTTGTGCATCATTAATATTATTTATTAGAATAGTTCAGAAGAAATTGTTTTACACATTACTTACTGTTGATAATAGTGCACCTATAATAATTTATTTAACTTTTAATGCAAGCAGGTTTAAATTTAACATGTTACCAGGTTAACAAATGGAGATGCTAATGTTAAAGCTTGATAAATACTTCAAGATTGCCGTTTGTCCCTTTAACATCATCCAATTGGTCTATGTGATGGGTCCTCAATTTATTAAAGGGACTCAGAGCAAATTTCCAATCTTGTGTCTGTTTTACACATTTTCACATCAGAACAGACCACACATCTACAAAAGTGTCTTCTCAACTGCCCTATTTAATCATGTTTTATTTCTAAAACTAGCGGCATCACCAGGTTTTGAGAGAGAAAATAAATAGTTGTATAGTAATGTTTTCTCCCCATGTAAAATGACCTTACTAAGTCATTAAAGTAAAATATCATATGAACAAAACGTGTAAAATTTAACAATTTTAGATTTTTGGCTAGACTTGTATTTTATTCCCTTTCTAGTAAAAATGGCTTATAATACATTGCACCCTCTGTCAGATTTAACTTTCCTTATAATAGATTCTTGCTGTACTGTTGGGTGAAACATACATTAAAATGGTTCTATAATCATGTCAGTTCAATCATATACTCGTATGATACACAATATAATATGTATTGACCCTTTACTTGATGTGCCATTTACTCAGTTTTGGTCAAGGGACGTTTATAGCATATCGGCTTTGAATCCAGTGAACACGGATTCAATTCTTACTGGCGCCACT